>JARHVA010010187.1:0-197500 GCA_037957365.1 Torreya grandis
AACGTGTATCCATTTTTTGTCTAGGGATAGTTTACTATGAAAACACCAACCACCCATAGTAACTAAGTATGACCATTTGTAACAATGACTAAAGGTGAATTTCTCTAAGATGTAATAGGTTAATATATAAATACCATTTATAAATACCCCAAATAAATTTATCAAGTAAGAATAAATATTTTTCCAAGCTATAGGCCATTATAACTATATCCATAAATGTCATAATTCTTATTGGACTTCAATTGTTATCTTCATTATGCATATGGTCATTTTTTTTCTTCATCTTCGTTGGTCTTATTTTAATTTCCTATTAATTTATCTTAGTTTAATTTTATGGTTTTAGCTCATATGATTTACAATAAACTCATAATATGTTACCTCCTCTATATAAAAAGAGATATTTGTAGGCTATAGTTAGTACTAATTAAGAAGGAAGTAAGATAAAAGAATTAGAAAAAAATTAATATTTAAAGTAATTTTGTAATCTAACTATTGTAAATATTTTATAAATTCTTTTATTTATATTTATAATATCAATTTCCTAGTATGTTAATCCTTTATTATCAAAGAAGTGATTTGAGCTCCAGTCAAACCGAGGCAAGTCCCACTCTTAAGGATTTTGTGGTAACAATTCCCATCCATTAGTTAGTTTATTTATATTGTGTCTATACTTTATTTTCATTTCATTATTACAAGCGTATTTATATTCCTTTCATTTCATTATTTCAAGTGTGTATACCTTCCTTTCATTTATTTACGTTAATTTACTTTCATTTGTATATCCTTCAATTTTATGTGCATACTTTTCAATTCCATTATTTGGGATGTTTTCAAGCTAAATTAGCCTTTAATTTTTGTAGAGTATTTAAGTTCAAATTAATGGTGTTTAAATTCAAAAAAGAGTGTTTATTTTCAGGCACGTGTTTAATTTAAGCAAGTATGTCTCCTTTCATGCAGAATACACATTAAATTTCTTTATTTTCTATATAACAATCAGATTAGTCATTTATCAGTCATTTAAGGTATTTTAGCATTACACATATAATGTAGAATAATTAAAAAGTATACATCATTAGAGTGATTATTAAATGTATTACAACACCATACAATAATCACACATGAAAACAAATCCTAATAAATCACAATATAAATAAACATTTATTTTTTATATTTCACATTCTAAAATATGAAATCCTAAGTTTGCCCTATAAAATAATAATACATACCTAGGACCATGATGCAAGCATGGAAGCTTGGTAGATACCCATATATAATAATGTTTTAATCAAAGTAGATAGACCATTTGATTTTTATTCCTCAATATCCTAAAATCTCCAAGAGTGGAATGAAAATATTATGCTTTTGCTTTTCTTATGTTTATATTGTCAAACACAATTTATAATACATAGGGTGTGCCCCATATGTAATATAAATGGTGTATTACCTTTGAAATACATAGAGTTTGTGGCCTATGTACTAAAAAGGGTTTTCACCATTTATATAATCTACAAAGGTTGTGCACCTTTTGTATTACATAGGGTCCATGTCCCTTAGTGTTGGTAACCAAACTATTGAAACTTTTAGCCCATTCATAGTTTAAAATGGAAATAAACCATTTTTGAAAGGGCACAATCCATTTTTGAAAGGGTTCTCACCCTTTTGAAGCCATGAATGTGTTTTCTAAGAGAGGATTTTTTTGTCTTCTAGCTTTATGCATCCACTCTATTTACTAAGTATTATTTTCTATTTTTAAAAAGAGTGGACACATTTTTGTTTCAATGTCATCTAATCTATAATTAATATTATATCGATTAAAAATAATAGTTAGAATAGATATAATTAATAATGTATTATTTGATATACATAAAAAAGATGCAAATTATTGATTTCATGACTCTGTATTACTTTAGAATAAAGTTTAAAAAATAAGGGATGCATAGCAGCTAGTCCTTGCCTTCATATTGGTAATTGTTTGTGCATGAGTTTTCATGTAAATTATAATGTAAGATTGATTTGATAATTTGAATAATACCTTCTATTTCATGTTTGGTTCTTTAAATGCAAAGTATTAACATAGAGATGCAAAAAGATGAATGTCAGTTTTAACCAACGACCAATAATAAATATGAAAGGAAAAATTATTTTTTGACAAATATAAATAGTTTGAACTTGAAAATAAAAATTTAATATTTTTAAATACTTATTACAATCTGAATTTAATTATAAAAAGTTATTTTGTTAGCTTAAGGGTTGCGTAGATGATAGTGCTAGAGTGGATTGTTAAAATAATTTTAAAGCACCAATTTATTTATTTGTTTTACATTATAATAGCCTCCAAAATTTTATCTTTCATCAAGATGTGATAGGATAGATTGAAACTTGTATTTAAATAATTTTTTTTCTTAAACCTTGAACAATGGTCATAGAGTGTATCACTGTGCCACCCCTAAATTAAGATTCATGGCATGTAGAAGCTAGATATCATATGATGTCTAATAGTGGTGAATAATAATTTCATATCCACCTCGTCACCACACATAATCTAATTCAATAAATATAACACTAGTTTTCAATGTTAAATGTATCTCTACCTTTTCAACACAATGAACCACATGTTAGATTTGATATTTTCCTTACCTTATATAAAACCCTAAATCAGAGCCTCGTTGTGCCATAAAAAATGATCAAGAGATTGTCATGAAATTATTTTTGTAAAAATATGGGTAATAAATGATCCTAAGTATAGGACATTATTAGTCTCCTACTTATTAGGATTGGGGTTTAGGGTTTAGGTATGAGTTTGAAACACCTGCCATTGTATTGAAAATTATTTATGGTTGAGTATTTGTCAATAAGCACAAGAATTGTAATATATCTAGTCTTTCAAGTAAATGTTTTATATTGTGTATAATTGAATTAATTAAATTATATAATTTATAGACATGTACTTAACAGTGATAGTTGTCTTAACTAGATTTCATGGTTAAGTTTCCCAATGTTAATAATATTTATTTTTAAGTAATAAATGAATTTTGGTAGTTGTCATAGGTAGATCGTGTGGTTATTTTTCCTAGTAATAATAATATTTATTCATAATTGAATATAAGTGGCTTATTACTATTACATTTAAAAATAAAATCAATGTAAAATTGAATCTAAATATTATTATCTTTTGTAGTGCCTCCAGAAAAACATTTTTTTGTTCTCCAATTAGAATGATTGTTAATTCAAAAATAATCTTAGAAAAAGATAGACACCTTCCAAATCAACAACAAGCATATACAATCAAGAATGATTATTATAGATGATATGTGTTTTATTTTTATTTGAAAATAAAATTAATTTCAAGACTTTAGGCATTCATGAACTTTGAAATTTAATTTTTCAAACTTAAGAATCTACCTCAAACTTACCACATATTGCATGAATATAGATGCCATTGAAAATTTATGATGTCAAACATAGACCCATGCATCAAATTTTCATTTATCTTACCTACATGTTACATTTAAAATACCAATCATATAAGTATTTCATTAACTCAGATGTCATAACATCCATCTAGAGATATTATATTAAATAACATGCCATATATAAGAAAGCCTTTGTACTGGGATTGGTAAGTGGTTTGAACCTTGTGTCAACTAGTTTTGAGTCTGATTAAATAAAGCATCTTACCCAATATTTTAAGACAATAAGATGTGGGTGAATTGGAAAAGTGGCTTGGTTGTTTCAAGTCCCACCCAGGATCAAATATCACTAAGGCATATGAGTTAGATATGGTTGTTGGCAGTATTCTCATTATTGATTGTGGCCATTTCTAATTTTTTTGGACTGATTGTGGTAGTTGTTGGTATATCTGGTATACATGTGGTCATTAATCACTTGGAGACCTGGGCCCTCGATTATGTCCTAAACTAGTTCATACCTTTGATCAAAAGTGATTATCAATCAAAAAAAGAAAAATAATTATCAATCTAGAAATACATATTTTATAGATAAAAAGAAATAAATATCCACATATTAGAAAAACAAAAAACAAACAAAAAAAACAACAAAGAAACACAACAAAACATTATGACACTAAAGAGAAAAATAAATACTTGGTACATAGGAGATATTATTGGAAGAATATTAGTTTGCATTTATTTAAGGATGTATATTCCATGTTTAAATAAAAAAGAGAGATTATAAAGCATATGAATGTGTCTTTTAATAAAGTATGATAATGTCTAGCAATTATGGAATGGCACGATGTAGTATACAATTATTAGTACCTGACAGGTACTATTGTTTTCACCTCTCAAAGTTAATTTCCATGGGAAACTATTTCCATCCAAAAGGAATTCATTGTTAGAAAAAAATTAACATTATTTTATAAAGTTTTTTAATAGTTTATTATTTTCCTAATAATAATTAAATAGTGAATGTTGTTTATCAACTACATCTAATGAACGGGGTGAAATTTCCAAGGAGACTTTTAATAATAGTGGAAACACTATATATATTTAACATGGACAAGTGCATAACATGTCTTCAGGTTGAGACAACAAGTATGTGGTTGCACTTAAGGAATGACACTTGTAAGGCAAAGGCAAAGACATGTGCATGTGCATGTGATTGTTATTGTCAGTGCCTGTAAGACCTTCGATAGAAGGATTGGAATTTTATTACAAGAACCAAATCAAACTTGAAGGGACCATGCCTAATTGGTTATGCACTCACGATAACATACCAATGAAGAATATAATGAGTAGAGTAGTTTTGATGTGCCTGCAAGAGTAATTTATCCAGGAAGTGAATAAGTTTCTCCTTCACTTCATCAATTAGTAGCTATAATGCCTAGAGTAAGTAAGTCACTCTATAAGGTCTATGCATGCCCTTATAGTATCAACATGATTAGTGAGTTGGGGTAAGAACTAGCCATTTCCAAAGGGAACAAACTTGATAATTTTCATCTTTGATATGCACTCATCTGGGTGCAATTGCTCTATTTTTTCCTCCTTTTCATACGGATAAGAAATTCATATAAAATTTAATTTTTTTATTGATTTATGGTAACATTTGGATCCACAATAATACAATCATTTATATATATATATATATATATATATATATATATATATATATATATATATGCAAACATTGTTTTTTTCAATAAATCCTTGCTTTATAAAAGGATACATATTAAAGGCTCCTACTGCTGAAATTGAAGTCAAAATCTATGTTTTTTAAAAGGTATTTCACAAGAATAATATTCAAATTTGGCCCTATTCCTGTTAAAAAATGATTTACCATATCCAAATTTAGTATTTATTTATACTTTTTATAGATATTAGAATTGTCTCTGATACCCTTTAATAAATTAGGGGAAAAAATTGAAGTTCTCATTAATTCAAATCCACCAAAAAGAATACCCAATTTTATTAAAACCAAAAATTGTAAGCACCCACAAATAGAAGGAATTCTACAACTCAAAGAAGGTGAGAATTAGGTACTTTTGTGTTTTTTTAGTTTTTTAAATTTTTACAATACTTAAAAAAACATTAATTGATTTGTGAAAGGTGCATGAGCTTAGATATTAAGTTTTAGGGGAATCTATTACCAATACTAACTTTTCTTATTGCTTTGAAAAAGTATTTCAAGGTTTCTTCTTGTCTGTACTAATATTCTATAGGTCCATGCCTAGAGTAATATACCCATTAGTCTAATTCTACCTATACTCTACTTTAGGGACCAACCTAACATCTACCTTAAAATTCTCTTCCTCAGTCATTCTTTTACATGAATAATGACGCTAATTAGGCCACTATCTATTAGTGAAAATAATCATTCCTAGATTTATATAGGTCCATGCTTACATTTTATAGTTTAATTTCTTCTAGTGGGACAAGTAATGAAACCCATTCTATGTGACATCATACATCACCAGCCTGGCATAAAACTAGGCCCCTTAATTTCACCCACTTTAACATACAACCATCTATTTACTCCAAACCATATTATATGGATTTAAAATAAAAATTAAATATGATAACATAAAAATTCAATAAACTATAATTTTTTAAACTGGGATGATGATGTTATAACAAAAGTGCTCTTTCCACTAATACAATGGTTGATCGGCTATGAATATGAATTTCTAGAAATTGTTTCTTGCAACAATTATTAAAGGTGAATGGGTATGTTATTAAAGATATGGAGAAAATGGGTCAGCATGTGTAGTGTCCAACAAATGGTGATAGTTTTTATTTAAGGTTTAATGGTAATAGTAATTTTTATGTTGGATGGTAGTAATTATTTTACATACCCATTGGTAATATACCAAGCACTGATAAATAGAAGTAATTCTATAGCTCAAAGAAGGTGAGAATTTAGGTACTTTTGTGTGTTATTGATTTTTAAAAAGTTTACAATACTTTGAAAAACATTAATTGATGTGTGAAAGGTGCATGAGCTTAGATACCAAGTTTAAGGGGAATCTATTGCCAATACTAACTCTTCTTATGTTTTTGGAAAATTATTTCAAGGTTTCTTCTTATCTATACTAATATTCTATAGGTCTGTGCCTAGAGTAATATACCCATTAGTCTAATTCTACATATACTATACTATAGGGACCAACCTAACACCTAACTTAAAATTCTCTTCCTTAGTCATTCTTTTACATGAATAATGATGCTAATTGGGACACTATCTATCAATGAAAATAATCATTTTCCTAGGTTTATATAGGTCCATGCTTAAATTTTCTAGTTTAGTTTCTTCTAGTGGGACAAGTAATGAAATTTTTGTTGAACTATTTCTTACATTTTATAAATTGGGTACAAACTAGAGGATAAGTGCCTATTTAATGGACACATCAAGTACGAATCATTGGCCTATTAGTTTTCACATACTTTTTCATTTGGGTAGTGAGGTATAAAATGCCAACAATTTTATTATTAGCAAGTACACTATAGTTGACATTGAATGTCAATCTTTCAATTTCAAATATCGATAATGTTTCAACAAGTCAAACCTATAAGAATTATAAACAACAAAATATCTCCTCCCATATGTTTAGATTTACTATAGGAATCTCTTTTGGTTGTGTATAGTTCAAACTCCTACGATAAAATTTGGAAAATTAGTGTATAATTCCAACTTCCTTGGTGAGGTCTAATTATTTTTTTCAAATTTGAATCCTGTGATAATTTTCTCCACAATTCATTACCAATCACTCGCATTTGAAAAATAGTGTAAAATAACATTTATTTTTTACCCAAACAAAATTATTATATGATAAATGGTCAAAACTGAAAAACCATAGAATCATACACAACAAATTTGTTTACAAAGTTATCTCTTCAAATTTCATTCACATATTTCAATTTACTATGAAATATTTTTACTATATAAAAAATGTTCATGTCATGTGATATTATTTGGAATCTTTTATTGCATTGCAACTAAGTGGAAACTTACTAAATATAGGTATTTGGTCTATACGCTCAATAGAAAGATATGTATGATCAAGCTATAGTTATAATAGTAAATGAAGTATTAGAAGGTTTCAATTGTAAAGTCTTTTCCTATGGAGAAACAAGTATAGGTAAAATTACACTGTGGAAGGTGAATGCAATAAGACAAAGGTGAACTTAATTGCATTTGTGCACTAATCATTATAAATGATTGCTCAGGCTATATTTTTTTTGAATAATGATTAGAATCCTCACACTATTATTAAAGCTAGTCATTGTCTTTATCCCCAGATTTTATGGAACTATGCTTGTACTTAATTTTATTATTCTAGTTTAGTCTTTTCTATTTTATATTGCCTAGATTTAAATCAAGTTGGACCTAAAACCAAATTCACATTTGTATCATTTACAAATGCAACAAACATAATATATTACTATTATACTTCCATGTAACTTTGTGAAGGATTGATTTATCTACAATTAAGTAGCCCTCTCTTTATCTAATCATGCATGGGACAAGTGTGTTTATTTTTTGTACTTTCCTTATGTACTCGCACTGTTATCTGAATATAGACCAACCTCTCTACAAATTGTAGTATGCAATCGACTATGTTAAATTTTGGTTGATACCCCAGGCTAGATACCAAACCGACAGGTACTATAACCGCCTCACGACACTGGTTTATAATATATTGTTAATAATATAAAATTATATATATATATATATATATATATATATATATATATATATATATATATAACAAGACAATCTATATAATATAACATATATTTATAATTAATATATATATAAATATAATATTATAATAATTTATATATATATATATATATATAAATATAGATTATAAAACCCCAATGTTTTATCCCTGGGTTAGTGATATTGTAATATTAATTAAAGCTGCACATTACATGTGGAGCCCTATCACAATGAAATCAACTCTCATGATGTCCTCTCCCACCACTAACAATAGAAAATGACAAATCAAAGATGTTTCCATGTTGCATGATGCAAACCCCTTTATAATGAATGTGTGTTATCTATATCCATTAGATCCCTTGAATCTAGGTTAGGTAGGGTCCTTGACTTGGTAGTAACACTTAGCGAGAAACCAAGCCTCATCATAATACCCACTCTACCTTTTTCAACAATAATTATATTTTGTGGATTAAAGGACACTGGTTCATGGATTCAAGCAAGGTAGAGGTATTCATTTATCCACTATTTTATCAAAGTCAGTTTTAATTACTTGAACATTTGTGTTAGGGATCAATTCAATCAATGGAGGGATATGTATAATATTTTATTTAATATTTAGATGTATTATCAATGTTAATAAATGTTTATGATTTTAGTAAAATAATATTCTCAAATAATTTTTGTAGAATATTTTATTATTTATATACTAAATTTTATGTTAAATTTTACAATTTATAAAATAATACATATTTTAATTTTTTGATTGATTAAATAAAAATTAATAATTAAAAAGTGAATCCATTAATTCTATCTTAATTTAAATGAGATTTAATCATTGATACTTTATATTTTGAATTTAACATCTAGAATGAAAAGATGATGATATTACACAAATGGACATGTTTTGTGTCACTTGTTAATTACTCTTTTTTATTAGCTAGGGTAAACAACACCTTTAACTAGGGTGAATACCAACGTGGGTACAAATGGAAGGCCTAGATCTCTCAAAAACAACTAAAATGGTGAGCACACAGGTGGGAACCACCCTCCATAAAGAAGCACACCAAGAAAAAGAGATGAAAAATAGAGAAAGGAAACACCAAACAACAATCAAAAAATAATTTAGAGAAAAGACACTGAAATAATGAGACTTTAGCTAACCTTTAGTAGGGCCCAAAAAATTAAAAAACTAGTAGGAGCCAATCGAAATAGCCCCAAAATAAGAGTGAAACTCTCCTCAATGCCTAAACATGACCTGACAACCACACAACTTAGGGGGCTTAATGACACGCTGAGACTATTCATCTCCCACACCTAGAAAGGATATCATCCAAGGTCCTAATCAGAGAGTTTGAATCTACCTTCAAAACCTCTACCTTTGATATGTGTCCTTTCTACTTTGAGGAGACACCCACATCAACATGTTTTTTGGAATCCCTGGGAGGGGAACCCAAGAAGTACCCCTTTGAGGAGGGGCTGGCAGGTGGATTAGATCATATTTTGAAATAGCTTCCACAATGGTAGAGAGGGCCTAGACGAGAAAGAGGGGATCTCAACAAGATGAGGGAGAAGAGGAGGGGGGCAGGGAGCTCAGCTCTAGGATAGTGCTTATCAACACCATTCTTTGCAAGAAAACCAAAGTGAAAGAAAAAAAAGTGATAGAATTTTTTGTGATTATACCACATAAAATTTTGGTTAGGAACCCTTTCTTTCTTCTTTCAAACTTACTAAAAATGCTCATGAAACTTATTAATTACTTATTATTCTCTATATTTATTTTATTATTATATTTATTAAAGTATTTCAATTATTTTATGATTCTCTAAATCATTCTCTCACACCCTCTTGTCAATGTACAATTTATATTTAAAGTGTTCTCATTTTTTACCTACACCATATTAATCTCAATCATAGATAATGATAGAAGAGTTAAATTATAAGTTAATCCATTTTTTCATCGGATGCATGTTTGAAACTACTATAATTTCAAAATGTGTGTATTATAATAAGTTCAAACTAATGCTTTCTAAGACCCTAGTTTAAAAGAAATGTGTATATAAAATTTTATGAGGCTGTAGTTTATTTTTTATTTTATTTTTTAATGTATATATGAAATTTTATGAAACTATAGTTTCAAAAAATATGTAGTTAGGGTTTTATACTTGAAGTTATGCTTTAAAAACCTTGGAGAAATCATGAGGTTATTTTTGGATTATTTTCAACAGCAAAAGAAAAGAAAAATATTATAAGTGGAAATTGTTGGCAATACATGCAAGGGATGACAACATGGATCTTTGTTTGTGGGTTATATGTTTTATTATTATTTTTATAAGTGGTTGGATATTAAATAATAATAATATATTTTTTAAGGTCCACGATGCCAATTAATGCCTTGATTATGATCTACAAGGCATGTCCAGCATATGGGACCACCTCGTACTCCCATCGTGGGTAGGCATCTTATTGTGCTACGAATATGAGGTGTGTAATCCCTACCCCCTGCAGGATTTGAACCTATGACCTCCCTTCTAGGAGCACATGTTCTTTACCATTAAGCCAACTTAGGTGCACCTATTATGGAAAGGAAATAAAAGTAAAAAGTAGGTCTAGAAATATTTTTTTATCATTCTATTTGTGTTTCAAATCAGTAAATAAAAAGTAAAAAATGGTGAGGTGGTTCATTAGTATAAAAATGATTTTATACTCAACTACGTGATTGGAAAAGGGGCTTTTAATCTTTTGCAAGAGTAATTGTGCCATTGATGTAAGAATTAAAAATAATGTTTACGTTTATATGAGTTTTGGATGGTCAACATTTGATTAGGACTTGTATAATTGTTTTTATTTATTTATTTTTAATATTATTTATTTATTTTATTTTATTTTATTTATTTATTTATGTTTTTGTTAATTTATGTTTTTGGAATTATAAAATTTTGTATAGTGTTTTATTATAGATATTATGGTCAAGTTTTAAGTGGGATAATTGTATTTTTTTTACTAGAATTTTTTGGGGTATTTTTACATTTAATTATTATTTGGAATTAATTTGTTGATGTGTCATATTCATAATTTATGTGAAGTCTATTTTAAATAGACATGTTATTAAAGTGTGATGTGTTATGAACATTTAATGTGGTATTTGTCCTCACATATATAAGAATGGTTATATGCATTCTAGAAAATACTTCACATTTCACTTCACCAATAATCATCTTCTACTCACCTCTTGATTTTTATATAGAAAGAATATTTGTATCTTTATTGAGAATGGAGTTTAGAATTAATTATTCAAAACTTGTATAGATGTAGTCTCTATGGAGATCATGTGTTGGTGCAATCATTATTAGTTGTACATATAAATTATATATCATTTTAGTTACTACAATATATTGTTTATTGGTGAACCTCTTTTTCCTATATAAATATATTATCAAGATGGAGTTTTCACATGATAATATTTTTTTCTCTTTCCTAACATGATATCAGAGTTTTTTTTTGTGCCCAATATGATTTTAGCGATAAGATATATTTTCCCTAATATGGTATTAGAGTCATGGTATTAGAAATGAGTGATCAAAACCATTCTACATAAATAGTAGTTGTTTAATTTTATAACCTTCAAAATTCTTGGCATTCCCACATAGCTTTTATAATCCCTATGCATTTTCTTGTGCCAACCCTTACTAAGTTTTAGAAAAAATCCCATTATGTATTTTTTTGAGCCATAATAAATTTTTATGCCAATATTCTTTTTGTTTTAAAATTACACTGGGCATGTATTTTTTTGATGCTAGAGCATTTTTGTTGCTGCCATTATATAGTTTTAAAAATCACTATATATATATATATATATATTTATGCCATATCAACATATTTGAGCCAACCCTTCTAACATTTTTAAAAATTACATTTGGTATTTTTTTGGTTCTATGAAAATTCTAAAATTTCATGGTCATTTGTATGGACTAAGTTAATATTTTTCCTATGAGAATTCTTTCACATGTCACATCTCTTATTTGTTCAGATCTAGTTTTTCCTTCAATTAGATTCAAAAACATATGCAATTCTACATATGGAGGAGTTCCATTCAATATATGTTTACCATTATCATTTTTAGTGTGTTTGATGAGAATCATACATTCCCATTACATTAAGAGTGATATATAAATTCAATTTAGAATTTTTTTTAACTTGAATTAGACACAGTGAGCTCATTTAGAATTTAATTCAATTACAATAGTAAATCTACCATTTTATACATTTCAGGACATCTTAGAGTAAATATGACATTTTCATTATGTTTTCAACATCCAAAAACCCTTATGGGATCCTATATTTCACTCAATTTACTTTTTGTTTGTAGATTTTGAAGAGATTTCAATTGTTGAAGAGCAAGGGCATAAAAGGAGTTTTTAAAAAAATTGGGTTTTTATACAAAAACCTAGCCTAAAATAATGTTCACTATATTTTAAATTCTAAGACCTTTCTGAAAAGTCCTCATTTTTTATTTAGACTTATGGTGCTCCTGTGGTGTGAATTTGAATTTGTTGGTATGTGTGATGGAGCAAGAGTAAATGAAAATTATCCTAAGTGGTGCCACCTATATTTTACACCCTCACCATGTGTATTCTACTACAATTCCACCACTACCCAATCTATCATTTACCTCTACGTAAAATTTGGTTGTGTGCTTCTCAATGCCATGTGACAAACTACTTTATTCTGATTACACTTGCTAGCTACTATGTTAACCATGACATGTGACCACTTGGTTTAACCATGAGTGGCTAGCTTCTAATCATAATTTATAATGACTTTCCTTCCATATGACCACCCACTAGGCACATTTATCCCTCAAGGCCTGACCCTGCACCACTTTGAGGATTTTTTGAACTATTGATCTTTCAGAGCAAATAAATTATGATATAGGAAGTCTAAAATGGAAAATTATTTTTTCACCTTGCCTAATTTTTAAAAATATACATATTGGTGGTATTATTTTTTTACATTTTGTTAACCTAGTATTCTAGATATTACATTTTTTTCATGATTTGCTAACTAAATCATTTATTGGACCTTCTGGTGGCCATAAATTTTGACTGGTAACTCAAATTTACCTGCTAATTTTTTTAAAGTGTGTGTTTTTTCATGCTCTTCATAATGTTAATATCTATTTAATCTAATGCTAACTCAAATTTAAATTTTTTCAACATATTATCCTCTTTAAAATTATGAATCATATTATTTTACACTTAGTATAGGTACCACCTTGTTTTTAGAGGGGATCAATATTTAGCTCTTTCTATAGATTATAGATGAGGGATTCTTATGTATTATTTACTCACACTGATTTATAAAGTGTCATAGGTGGGTTTCTATTTTATCCTTGTCTACTTTGATGTGAGTGTGCCTTGTTTATTTCATATTAGTTACAACATATTTCATGTGGAATATTGGGCACACTCACTTGAGTATTTTTTGATGTGGGTGATTCATAGCCATAATTTAATTTACATGAATTATTATTATGTTGCACATATACCACACTGACACACTTTTTGAGGTACTGGATCTTAGAAGATGCTTTGTCTTCACTCTTTAGTCAACATTATAAGGGAGTTTTGTATACTACTAATGTTTCTTTGGTTTTTTGAGTATGTTATGTACCTAATGTTTGTTCTTATATACTAGGTGGATGTAGTGTATTGTTACCCATGCATTTTGACTAGATGTAATATGTACCATATATCCATACATGTTCACATAACCACTTTCATGGAAGATTATTTTTATAATTTATTCTACATTTTGATCAATGAGAAATATATTACTTTGACTATGATCTACCTTGATCATGCACTCATAAATTCACTATTATAGTGAGTAGTGGTGAAGAGTTACCAATTATGTCATGGAGGTGTTCAGATGAGTGGATAAAGTGTCTTGATAGTCTAAGTGTTAATGACAAAGTGTGCAGTATACTTGTCCTAGTATGCTTAAATTTTGCTTGGTTGATATCAGTTTTGGTATGGTTAAGGATGTCTAGGAATGGGTATGGTGATTTGAGGCTATGAAAGGGATCCTATCAGAGGTTAAGGATGATTTAATAGTTTATAAAAGTGCATAGTATTCATCTGATTATTCTTTATGTTCATCTTGGCATAGTTGATTCTATGAAATATAAATTTGACTAGGTAGTTTGTTGACATCACCATTACCACATATGGATGAGTCAGGGGGATTTGGTCATATATATGTGATAATATTAGTCCCAAGTTTCTATGGTCCAATTTTTAGGTCATGTGATTGAATGTATAAAAAATTATTAAGGTTAAAAATTGGTTTTCCAAGTAGATTTTAGAGGTTCCCATTCTTAGCTAGACCATCACTGCATGTCATGTAGATATGCATGAACCAAAAAGTTTGTGAATTTATTTTAGGTACATAAAAATTCATTTTTGATCAAATTTTTATATGGATATGTTTTATATAGTTCCAATAAGCTACCCTATAAATTTGGAGTCTTGAAGTGTTGTCTAGCTCAAGTTAGAAAGCTTCAAAGTTGCTCTAGTATACTATGATGGGTCAAAGACCATCAAGTTTAACGACATCGAAGACTAAAGCCATTAGTCTAAAAGATACAATGGTGAGCACTTAATCATACATACTGAGATCAATGGTGGGCATGAAGTCAACATGTCAAAGGTTTCATGCATAGGTGACAAGTGTCACAAGTTTCCTAGCCTAATAGAAGATTAATGATGAGTGGTAGTTTGTACTGATGAAGATCAATGGTGTAGGACAAGTCAGAGAGTCAAAAATACATGCAAGACTACCAAGTATCACAAGCACAAGGGAATATCAGTAAAGTTATCAAAAGGCATGAGAGGGTGCCAAGTGTCATAATCTCAAGAATTCTAAGCAACAACTAATGGTGAGCATTGCAAGATAAAGACATGGTTAATCCATAAAGATCGATGCTGTGAATTTGGTCAAGATTTCCATAAAGCACAAGTTAAGGTCAACATATTTGAAATTTAATAGTTTGTAAGGGTAAATTTTAGGACTAGATAAAGATCTGATAGTGAGAAATTATTCATACAGATGTAGATATATGATGCATATTGAGTCAAAGAGGTCAAAGTGATAGATGTTTAGCATAATCAAATATTAAAAGAGATCGATGTTGCATGTTTGATCTAAGATGCAAGGAAATGATATGTTGACATAGTATTAGAAGTAGGGTAAATTTTAGTGGTAAATATTTGTTAATTTATGAATATTCCATTTTGAAGAATTTAATTTGTTGATTTTTTGGGTACAACATATGACCCTTTTACCTAAAATTTTGGGATGTCATTTTTAGGGGTCAACTCACCAATGATTTATAATAATTATGGGGTTATCCATGCAATTATCCATATATATAGTACATATATTTCTAAGGGTCACAAACTTACCATTGAAGTATCTTTCTTTACCAGATTGAGAAGATATAGAGACTTAAGGCCCCACTCTATCACTCAACTACTTTTAGAAGCAATTGAACCACATGGAAAGAATACACCACTCAATAACAAATTGACGTTAATCATCATTATGTAATGTGATGTAAATTAGATACCTAGTGGTACTACATTGTGTGGTAGAAATTAGGTACCCATTCATAATGTGTTATGTGATGGCAACCTGACATTCAGTGGCAATGTGTTGGATGATGACAACTTACCACCTAATGGTAATGTGCCATGCAATGGTAATATGTCACTCAATAGTGATGTACTGCATGATGTCAACTAGTTACCTTGAGCCATGTGTCATGTGATGGTAACATGGCATCTAATAGTGGTGTATCATGTGGTCATAGATTGATGCCCTGTAGTACTATGTTGCATGGTGGTAGCTTGCCTTCTAATAGCACTATGTTATATGACTATAACTTGATTCCCAACAATGGAAAGGGAGTGAATAACACTAAATCACTTGGAAAAAAAATTATGGAAATAAGAGGTAAAAATAAGAGTAAAACACCATTAAAAATACCAAAAAAATCCAACATCATGTCTTAGTTTATAAATCCGAGAAAAAGGACTGAACAAGCAATAGACACTTTGAATATAGGTAGTTTTAAAACTTTACAAAAAATATTATTTAATTTTTTTCACTATAGAATAATTACAAAACTATTTCAATATAAAAATTGACATGGATATTGAAACTATTTCATTAGAAACAATTAATCTAAATAATTTCTCACAACCCAAAGATCTTATTAATGAAATTCCAACCCTAGAAGACACACCAATGGGCACTTCACTAGATCATACTCCTTTGGACACTTCACAAGAGAAAAATATTTCTTTTCAAACACCAATTTTTTTTGAAAATTATACTCAAAAAAGTTGATAGAGGAAGAGAAGTACATGGACAATAATAAGGTCTTTTAAAGTTGACTAGGATGTAAAATATCCATTTATAGAACCTGTAGAATCAAAAAATGGTAATGAGCCTCCAAAATAATGTGGATGTATAATTTTTAGTTTGAAACCTAAAAAAGAACATAGAATGCTAGACACAATTGAGAAACATTGTGGGAAAATTATATATACATGAAGTACCCAGATGGATATATAACAAGAACACATACATGAAAAAATAGAGAAGACTGCATGCATGTAAGATATGTACATGAATACAAAAATGATTAGAAACAATAAAAATATCTTGTTGACAAAGGGGGAACCATCAAAACATAATTTGGAAAATTTATATAGTCTAATCTTAGGGAAAAATATATACAGTTCTCTACTATTTTCCATATTTTAGAAAAGGGAAGACCCAATTTTGATTTTCTAGATTATAAAATTTTGTTTTAACATAATAGGTTTTTGGATATTCCAAAATCACATTGGTCAAATAACAGTGCTTGGGAACTGGCAAAATGTCTATCTATTATTGGGAAGGAATATTTGAAAGAAAGTGTTAAGAGATCACTGTTTATCTCTCTTTCCATCTATGAGGTCATTGTAGTTGACAACATAGCATGGGTTTACATGCATGTGTATACCTTTGAATAATATTCAAGGCAATCTCATCTTTTATCTATCTATAAAATGGTAGAAAATTAAAATGCAGAAAACCTCCATAAATTAGTTGTATCTATATTAAGAAAGAGAGTTGGGATGGATGATTATGCCATATCTATGAAGTTGGTATGTGTCGGCATTGGTGGTGCATTCATGATATATGGGCATATAAAGGGTTTTTGTGTTCACCTATAAACAAAAATTTCTCTACGTATGATTCCAATCCATTGCATGGAATATAGGATGAATCTTGCATATAAAATGATTACCACATTCAGTAATATCATAAAAGTGAAAGAGTTTATTCGTGACTTACATGTGTACATGTCAAGAAGCCCAAAAATATTTATGGAGTTCCAAAAATTTACAATTGGGTTGAGAGATGGTAAAAAATATTGAAAGATGTTGAAACTAGATGTATTTCCATGTATGAACCTTCCTACAAAATTTGTGAGGAATATCCATCTTTGACAGGGTTTATATATAAATATCATAGTGAAGTTCACAAAGCAAAATATTTGTAGTGTTGTTTAATAGATTTAGAAACTTTACTCATATTATGCGGTATTTTTCCAATGTTGAAGGAAATCAACTATTTAATGAAACACGCCCAAGAGAGATCTATCTATATTGTTGACTTCATACATTTGAGAAAACGTGTATGTTAATGTTTAGATATATTATACACATTGAATGAAAGCTTTCACAGACCTTTTTTTAGAAATTATTAGATTTTGATAGATTTTTTGAATCTAGAGATTTATTTGAAATTAAATATACATGATCATATTTATGTCATGGTAAATGGCATTGAGATCCCAATGCATACATGCTTTAGAAGACTTAAAGTTGTTGGAGCTGAGCTTGAAGATGTACCTATGACAAATTTACTATATGATATTATTTTGTATAAAAAATAAATTAAATTGAGAAAAATATCACAAATTTTAGCCGTTGAAATTAGAGAAAATTTTCAAAGGGATGAGTTGTTAGAGGGCATGGGAGTTGCGAATCCCATTTTTTGAAACAGTGTTAACAGTCAAGAACAGATCAACACATTATTTCATAAATACATGGGTATAATTATTATGCATTTATGTAAATTTGTATATGTTAATGGTGTTTAGATTAATGGTATTTTAAATAAATAATTACTGACATCTCAGTCAACATAGTTTGGGATTAAAATGATGGATCAATTTTAGTGTTTAAGTGACCCAACATAAAATGGTGCCATTATTCATCTATGGAAAAAACTTTATCCAAGTAGCATATTACAAAAAAGTAATAGTGAATATTTTAGATTATATGAACTTATTCAAATAATGATTTTGGGTTTTGTGTAAGATGTGCAAGTGTTTAGTGCATTATCCTTCATGAAGTCAAAACTTAGAAATAGATTAGATAAAAATCTAGAAACTTGCTTATGACTATATGTTTCATGTTATTCTATGGACAAGTTTCCATATGACAAAGTAGTGGTAACATGGAGTTATCCAGTGGAAAGAGGGGGCATGACTAATATAGCTACCAATATAAAGGATGAGAATATTGAGACTGAATATGACACTACCATGGTAGATGTAAATCACACTTACAATGAGCAAATTTCTCAAGGATTGTTTCAGCTGCCTGACTTTTAGTTTGATAAGTATAGAAATTATTTTTTTTAAAAATATTTCTTATTCTTTCATCTTCAAATACATTAAATTCTATAATCTATTTCTTGGATGTTACAATCATGAATCTTATTCAATACATTGGAATTAATATTTTTTTTCCTATTAAAATTTTGCATATTTCAAACGGTACTTTATCTTTAGAATGTATGTCATTCACTAATTAGAAATCATAATTTTCATTAACATTGTATAGAGCATTTCCTTATAGAATTCATTGAAGCATGCAAGTCTTATGTCTAGACATGCACGATGCACCATTGGACACTAGTTCTCTTGCCATTAAAACTCTAATTATTTAGATCTATTGTTTTTCATTATCTTAATTGTCTATAATAGTAATTTGGAGAGAATATACATAGATATAATACATGCATAACAATGTAACAATAATTATTCTATTGAACATTTACATTAGTACCATTACATAAATATATAGGAAATGTTTTTCCTATAGATAAAACTTGGGGTCGTATATTTATAAATTCCACCACATTCAATGCATTTAATGCTACAACTAATAGAATAGTATAACAATGCATTCAAATCTACAACTACTAGAACAATAGAACACTAACAATGCATTCAATATTACAACTACTAGAATAGTATGATTCCATAGAATATTTACTCAACAATAGGCTATTTTTCCTATAGTTGGGTTCACATCTTTCTAAATTCCACCACAATCAATGCATTCAATGCTACAACTACTAGAGTAATTTAACAACGCATTCAATGTTTCAACTACTAGAACATTATAGCCATGCATTCAAATGCTAAAACTACTAGAACAGTATAACACTACATTCAAATCTAAAACTACTAGAACAATATAACACTATAACAATGCATTCAATAATATAGCTACTAGAACAGTATAACAATGCATTCAAATCTACAACTACTAGAATAGTATATCAATATAACAATACATTAAAATACTAGAATTGCATGTTATAACATTATAATTCCATAGAATATTTACTAATTTTTTCTCTATACAATATATAAATTTGACCACAATATATATACATATATATATATATATATATATATATATATATATATATATATATATATATATATATATATATATATATATATATATATATATATATATATATGTTTGTTTGAAAACCACTTGTTTTATTTAATGATATTTTACTACTGTTGCAAATACTCTTAACTATATAATTTTAATATTATATATAATATTAAAATTATATAGTTAAGAGTATTTGCAACAGTAGTAAAATATCATTAAATAAAACAAGTGGTTTTCAAACAAACATGATATAAACTATTTTAAACAATAGAAACTATCATTTTGAATAATATAAACTCAAACAAATCAACATTTTTCTGGTTGAGACTCTTTATCCCCTTGATGCTTACCATCTTCACCATGGAAACCCCAATGTCTTGACCTACCTATATATCCTCCATTATCACTCCTTCCTTATGAAGATCCTCTGCAGTAGAATTCATTTGTGCAAGAATCACCTTATCCTCATTTTCTACATCTCATATTGAAAGAATTATAGGATATGCATCTATTTTTTCTTCAATAAAATTATTAGATCCATACCATAGTCTTTAATTATTTTCTTCAAAGTGTTGTTCTATTTAATTAATAGAACCAACTTTTCCTTCAATGTAATCACTGAGGAGATACTTTTGTAGGTGTTTTTCAAATGCATATTAAGAAGATGTGCTTCTTGATTCAAATTTTCATATTTTTCCTACAATCAACAAATAATATATAAGTGTAAAGCACATACAAAGGTATTATAATAATCAAAACACATGTTATCAATAAATAAAACTCACCACAAATTTATCCTTCTCTGCTTTTGCAATGGTAACAAGGTTGATATCTTTAGCCCATATATTGAAATATGCTTGGGCTTCTCCATTTAAATTTTCCAACCTATTTATCATAATCTCTAACATCCTATCTTTGTAAATATTGTCCATAGATATCAATCCAAATTGAGCTTACTAGAATAAAACATCAATCTTTGAGGGTTCATTTTAAACAAGAGAAAATAAATTCACTCTTTGGGAGTGGTTGTGATAACGGGCATTGATTTCTTTAAAAAGCGATTTTGCCCTTATCTCCCATTATTTTAAATCATTAAATTATTCAATAAAACCTTCCCTCAAATTTGTAAATTTTTTTTTTTAAACTATATTTTCAAATGAAAAATTAGTAAGGGAATCCTCAAAGACATTTAAATTATCAGTGTGGGGTTGGGGAAGAGGTAGCTAGGGAAGAGGTAGCCATAGAAGTCATTTATAAAGGCACATTATAAAATTGAATAAATTCATGTGGATTAAATCCACCAATAGTCAGGGGCTTGATTTTAATGCCAAGAAACTCCTCATCTAGATTAATCTACTATGAACATGTAAGACCCTATGCACTTCAAAGGCCACCAAAAGATAAATTTGGGAAATCATAAATTTGTAGTGTTCCTCTACTTTGTGTAGGGAGGGAGATGTTATTTCCTCTTCTTTAAATCTAGATGGGTGGTGGGGGTGGTGGCATACTTATCAGTCTCTTGATAGATGTTAGGTGTATTGCAAAAAAAATATTTAAAAATGGTAAATTTGAAAATATAAAATTAATACAAATTCAAATCAAATCTATTAATGTTATTACCTATCAGGGTGACTCCTTCATCCATTCTAATTGTCCTTATCATATTTATCTCTATACACACTAAAAATTCACACATTGGAATTCCAAATGTCGAAGGCACCCTTGACAACCTTAGGAACCCCTTGAGACCAATATCACCTTTTAACCCCTAACTAACTTAACCCACAATTAGTTTGGGTAAATGGACTTAACCTAACCTTTACCCACTTTTCTCTCTTTACCCTTGATTGTCGATAGTCAGGTTGACCTTTGATAGTTACCCTAGTCATCGACAGTCAGGGTCCACCTCTTTAACTAAAATTATGCAAACTACCACTCATGCTTTTCTAAATATAAGTTGTCTAAATCTTGTTACGAGCCATTACATGAATGATTTATAATTAGACAACCCATTTAAACCTTCACTTTCACCTATTGTTTGTGCCTATAAGAAGAGAGGAGTTGGGAGGTGAAATCCATCTGTAATTATTATCAAGATCTTTGTGCATCTAGGAGTTTCCTTCTTGCAGGTCAATTTCCGTCAGTAATCTAAAAATCTATCAATATCATAGAGTTAACTTATTTCTACCTCTTCATCAAGCCTTCAAGTACTATTACTTTGTTAGAATCAAGCTATATTTTACCACCAAGTTAACTACCTCAACCATCTACCCAATCAACTTCTAGTAGGACAAGTACTTATTTCTTAGTATTCATTTACTTTATTTCAATTTTATAATCAACCCAAACCTTACCCATCTTTCAAGATCCATCTTTTGTATCTTTTCAATCATTCTTTTTATCAACTTAGATCTAGAAACAATAACCATCAATGGTTGACTCAACCACTAATGGTTTATCTAGTCATTGAAGGTCACCATGAGAATTAATGGTCACCTTAACCATTGACAATCACTGTGGTATAAAAACTATCAAGTTATTTTCACCTATCTACACTTAATCAAACTTAATTTGGTATTCCTACTTGTTCATAGACCCCTTTCTAAAAAATTTAAGTACATTGCAACTCCTTAGCACTAGTATTAATTATTTTATCACTAATTTAATCATTTCTAGTCATATTTATTAGCAAGTATTCTTGTATTCAATTTTAGTACCTTTTGATTATTGATGCAAGTACCTTATATTATGTTTATAAGCTTAATTATTTTAAAACATGTGGATTTATATACCCTAAGGAAGCTCTTTCTTCTAGGATTTAGCTATCACTATGTAATTCACTCAACTATATGTCTAACAAACAAGTTTGCTTTAGTGCTTTCTTATCTATAGGTCATCCTCCCAAGCCAAAGAGGAGATCTTCAAAATCTTCTAATTTCAATGCACGTATATTAATTAGGTTTTTTAACCATACCTGTACTTAGTTTCTTCTTCTCCCTCTTTCCAATAATAAGCAAAAATTCATTGAAACATTTTAGCATGCTTGGTGGGACACTTGTGTCCTTACTTGGGTTCTTGTTTACTTGCATTCTCTCTCTCTATTCTATGCTCATTAATGAAATCAAAAGTTTCTTTTGGGATTAAAATCAAGTTCATACATCAACTAATTGAAAGTTTAGTTCACATAGCATAACCTAAAAGTAAAGTAATATATTGTAGCTTCACTCTTTGTTTTACACACTAAACCAAACCAATTTTACGAATTAAACATCAAACATACTTGAGACAAGGCCTAACTAGGATTTCATCACTTAGTAGTAACCTTACACTTTCCTAGTAATCCTACTTGGAGGTCATTACCAAGGGGAAGACCAAATTAGTTGTCTAGATTAGTATAATCTCTAGATATCAATATATATTGGCTAAGCACTTGACACCCTTATCGCCATAGTTTGTGACGTGAGGGGATACGCCCCAATACTAATCCACGTATTTATTCCAATATAGATTCTTTTTTTAGTGCCTAAACACAAATTAAAACCAACCTTAGATCTCCTAGTACTTTCTCTACAAACCAATTTCAATCACACATTTTATTAAGGCATAAGCCAAAAGTAAGATTAATTAAAACTCTAGGGATTAATGCATCTTTTTTAGTGTGATTTGATTTCTTTGAGATTTTTTTATGTTCTATTTATTTGAGTAGTGAGGTTCTTTGTGATTTGTATCTCCCCTTTTTTGTATGGTTCTCACTCACCAATAGCGAAGAGACCTTACAAAGTAAAACCCATCACCAAGCCAACCTACATCTTCCACCTCTTCATCTATAAACTACATTTCTAAACTAGCATACTCTCCCCACCCCATAAGAAGTCCTACCTTCTCTCAGGAGATTCCTCAAAGAGATTTGGATTTTATTGCTTTCCTAGATAAAAATATTGTGGCCTTACAACATTAACTTATAATCACATCTTATCATATCCTGACTTCAGCTCCATCTGTAGATCCACCTTATGGCATGCCTCTCCATCTCATAGAGAGTACTTCTATTACCATGGTTATTAAAAAACTGTTGAATACCCAAGCTTCCTCATCAACCAATAACCCATTTAAGACTACCATTGAAAACTAACCAACCCAAACCACCACTACCCTTATACCTTCTACTCCTACCAACCACTCCTCCATAATAAGAGTGCATACCTCTAGCACTACCAACCTTCCTTTAGCTACCTCCAACCCATCATGCACAACTCCAATTCAAAGCCTTTTGGTGTCCATACCCTATACCTTTCCATTTATTAGCTTAAGGGTTACCACCCTTCTATCGGTCACCATCCCAACTACCACTCCTACCCAACAAGCACCCCTTGGACCAAACTTTGGCTATAGCACTAATATACAAGGGCATGTACCCACTACCTAACACCCTATCTCTACCTATTCTTATGTATCCTCCACCCAACCATTGACATTTTCTTACCCATATGCACAACCTACCAACCTTCTACCCACTATAAACATGTCTCCCAACCATTGAAACAATATGCATCTTACAACCTTCCAGTTGCTCAACCCCAAGCCAACCTAATGAAGATGTTTATGGAAAATATGATCACCTTAGAGTCATCTATTTTGGTTTCTCACAACATCTTGTAATATGACCAAATCTATAATGAGCCCATTCATCCATCCACACCTATCAGGCCATATCCTTCCCAATCAAAACTTCCCAAGTTCTCTAGATTTCAAAGTAAGGAGGATCACCAATAGCACCTTAGGGAATTTAGGCATGCTTGTTATCTCATCACTTATGATGATTCCCTTATCCTCCATAATTTCCCCATGTCCCTAGCTAGTCTAACATTAGATTGGTATAATGACATGCCTAAGCACTCCATTTTCTCTTTCACCTAACTAACTCAAACATTCTTGGACCATTTTTTAATCAATATCTCTAAGAAATTTTCTATCACTGATCTCTCCTCTATCTGGCAGTTTGAGGCTAAATCCATTACCGATTTTGTGGATTATTGGAGGATCCTGATTAACCACCTTTACTTTTCCTTACCTCAACCCAAAATCATAGATCTCTTTGCTTAGGCATGTGCCAATCATATCTCCTCTACACTGCATGTCCAAAGCTTTTGAACCTTCGATGAAGCTTTTACCATGGCGCATAAGTTAGAAAACTGAGCCATTGATGAGGGAAAGCTAAAGCTCAAGAACAAGAATTCAACCCATAAAACCAACGAAGCTTCTTCCTCAAAGTCAAGTAACTAGTCCAATATCAACACCAAGATTAAGGGAACCATGAATGTGGTTGTCCTAAAAGACACTCCACCTTTTATCAACCAATATAATTCCTCTATTTCTTCAAATAAAAACCCAAAGAACCAAACCAAAAACAACCAAAAATGATTCACTCCACTTGGATAATCATATGCATCCATCTTGGAGAAGTTATTAGAATCCAATATCATCCAAATTCCTCCTATTAAGCCACCCCAACAATTTGAATCTTCTCACCCTACACCTAGTTGGTATAATAATAATGATCTCTATGCTTTCCACCAAGTGATAGGGCATGATGTTAGTAGGTAAAACACTTTCAAGAGCCTTGTCCAATCCCTCATTAAAAAAGGAAAGCTTACATTAGACAACCCCAATGCATCATCAAATCAAGTCATTGATATATTTAGGTAACCCTTCCCAAACCATGCTCTTACCAAGAATGAGAGAAACAATGTTGAGTGATCTCATGAAACCCATATAGTTAACATGGTTATTAACACATTCATTGCTAAAGAGCCTATTGACCAGCCTATTTATCCCTCACTCACTCTACTTATTTAGGTAATGGAGTGACCTTCTCCTCCTTTATAAACCCAAAATTAGGAAATACCATCTTCTCCCCCTACACTTGTTGAGGTGGTGGAGTAATTAACAACCCTTTTAGCTGATATATTAGAACAACTAATCATAACCACCTGATCTTTACCTTCAAATACCTAACAACATACTTTTCATTTGTAGATCATTCCTAGGATGCAAACCCCCATGCCTACTCCTCCTATAGAAGAACCACCTATCTCAACCTTGCATCTTTTAATTTAGGAAGAGGTTGAGGTTACCATCCATGTTTCTCTAGCTAGGGTCCTATCTTTCAAGTCTACCATTCAGGGAATCAAACCAACCTACAAACCATTATCTACGCTAGTTCATAAATTGGAATTTACCTTCAAACCTTACATGGATCGAGACACCTTTTGTAAATAATTAGGGATACCTTATATCACCAAGAAAGAACCCCCAACCATACCTTTAGTATAACAATCCATCACTCCTACCATTCAAGATTCTACCCTATCAACTACTCTTACCAATCCAACAGTCCCTCAACCATCTAAGACACCTACACCCCAAGCAACCAAGTCACCTTCTCACACCAAACTAATCAAAAACCTTGGCACCTTCCATACACCAAGCCTTAGTCACCCATATGTGAAATTATACCTAACCTCTTCAAACCCACCAACCAAATGCCAAACCAAAACAACCAAAGAGGAAAAACCACACAAGGATTGGAAGTCTTGAATTTTGCCTCCCTCAACCTTTCCTTATATTTTTGGGATTCATCCCTATACCTTAAGAAGGAAGCCAATTACCTCTACCAAATCCCCACAACCTCTTTTAGTTACACCTTTGTAGTTTCTTTCTGATGCACCTCTTTTCATCACACCAACAACACCTAAGCTACCTACCTTGTGATCTTCCAACTCTAGCTCATGAACCTCCTTGCCTAAACTAAATCCATCAACCAAGTGTACCACCATTTTAAAAATAAATATCACCAAACCTATTTTCAAGCAATTGCCTACCTCAACCACCAAAGCAAAGACCACTAAACCTTTACCATATTTAACCAAATCCTATTCAACCATTTTCATAGGTTATTATAAATCTCTTATTTATCCCTACCTCCCATCAAACCCTTTGACCCTATAGATTCTAAACTCATTTGGTACAATGACCACCATGTGTGTTCATATCATAAGACACCCAATCATGATATGAAGAATTGCAAAGATTTCTAAACCATCATCTATTTGCTTTATGACAAGGATGATCTATTAAAAAATAAATCTCCTATTAGTCCCCTACCAATCCTACCATTGACCATACCTACCCAACACTCACCTACTCCTCCACTCTCACCTCAGAGTGTAGATGAATCTGATTAATTTATCAGTTCACCCTCTCTTTCTATCCATACTATCAACATGGTCATAAGAGCACAATAAAAGGATAAAGGGAAGGCTAAGGTGTCCATTCCTTGGACATAACCCTCCTCAAACTCCCAACCAACCTACACCCAATAGTCTCCATCCTCAACAAAACCCAAGGTGTCTATCTTAGGTGCCTTCCAAACTAACCCCTTATAATCCATTAGGAGAGTTGTACTCAATCAATGTGATCAGACCCTAGTGAAGATGATCTTCTATGAGTTGATCTCCACCTCTTCCCATCACTACTAGGCACTAATAGATGCTTTTCACTCCATTGAGGTCCAATGAGGACCCCTAACCTATAGTCACTTTTTTGGCGCCCTTCAAATTTTCAACTGTGTTACCTTCAAGGATTTGGAAATGCCCTCCATCCATCTTGAAGACCTAGATATTCCTCTTTTTATCACTACCTACATCAACCAAACCCTCATCAAATAGGTCATGATTGATGTGGGAGCTAGCATTAACATCATTTCCTCTCATGCCTACAACCAACTCAACTTGTTGGATAATGTTATGTTCGAGTTCTCAACCATCATTCATTTAATGATACCATGGCCACTACCTTGGAAACTATCATCCTTCATATCCCTTTAGGACCCCACATGCCCCTTAAACTTTTCTATGTTGTAAAAGGTGAATTCTAATACATCTTTTTAGGATGACCTTTGATCCACTTCATGGGTTACATTCCCTTTACCCTCCACAATTATATTAATTTAGAGTATGTATGCCAAGGAATCACCATCTAGGCTGACCCAAGTCCTTTATCAACATGCAACATGACCTATTGCCCCAGTGATGTCCTCATACCCCCATCCAACACACATTCAGTAGTTAAATTCCAACCTTCAACCACCAAAGTAGATATCATAACTCGTTAATCCACCAATGATGTATTAACTCATTCCTCTATACCTTAACACCAAATCCCTAACATAGACCCTTTGGAACCCACCTTCCATTGACTTTCATTGGGTAAATATCACATTTTAACACTTGATGCTTTTCTTACTCCCCATAAGTATGGGAAACTTACCAACCAACTAGGATATGACCTCAATGTCAAAACTTTCATTCCCTCTAGACCTTTCCACCATCAGACTCATTTTATCTATGGGTAAATTGACAAATCCCTTGGTGCTTCTACCACCTCTCTTCTACCTTGACCATTCACCACTAGTTTCTCTTATCTAGATAAACCAAAATTTTCCAAGACATACCCTCATCGATGTACTTGGAAAGGCTTTATTCTTGGGTGATATAATCATGGCCCACATGAATTAGTCACCATCAAAATTAGGAATCCACATAATAAGTATGGACTTGGTTTCATCTTACCTAATAAGAAGAAAGCTAAACAACCCCTCATTACCATTATCAAGAAAGATATCCCTTCCTCATCGAACTCACCTCTACTTTTGTGTGAGGATGATGACATCATCCCACCTAACATTTTTTATTAACATGATCATCCTTGGACCCTTGACTTATCAAAAGGAGGGGGTGACTATGACCATCCCTTTGACCCATCCTAAACTAATAGGAGATGACTCTCCTACCATTAACACTATTTAGTACCAAGATGAAGATTTTATTCTTACCTACCTTAGTTCCCTAAATTGTTCAATCCACAAATTTGTTCATCCTAAGACCTTGACCATGTTGAAAAAATCCATCATGGATATCAACTTGGTCACTCTAGATAGCCCCCCATTTTCAAAATTGGCCAATCATTGAACATGAAAGAACTTAAGGACTTCCCCTCTTTCCTCCAAGACCACAAAATAACCTTTGCTTAATCTTATAATGACATGCCAAGTATTAACCCTACCATTATTAACCATAATATAGTCACTCACCATGATGCCAAACCTATCAAATAAAAGATCTGATGCATGTATCTTTACATATCCCTTCTCATCAAAGAAAAGATTTAACATATTCTATCTACCAATTTTATTCAACCCATTGATTACCCCAAATGGGTCTCAAATATCATACCTGTCACCAAAGCCATAGGGGGACATTTCATTTATCTAGAATTTCATGACCTCAACCTTTCTTTTCCTAAAGATGATTTCCCTCTATCGAGCATCAATTGGGTTGTTGATATTATAATTAGCCACTTGATGTTATCTCTCATGGATTAGTTCTTAGGTTATAATCAGATCCTAATTTCACCCAAAGATAAGCATAAGAACACCTTACCACCCCTTGGGGAACCTTCTACTATAGAGTCATGCCTTTTGGGCTAAATAACGTTGGTGCAACCTACCAACATGCCATGACTTATATCTTCCATGACCTTATCCATAAGATTTTATAGGACTATGTGGATGACCTTATCAAAAAATCAAAACTCCAAAAAGATCACTTAGACATTCTTAAGATCATCTTTAAGTGACTTATCCATTACCATGTCTGCCTTAACTCGAAGAAGTGCATTTATGGGGTCTTGTCGAGAAAAATTATTGGCTTTATTGTATCCTTTTGTGGAATCAAAGTCAACCCCACTAAAATAAAAGAAATATTAGACATGTTTCCTTGAACCAACCTTAATCAACTTCATAGCTTAAAAATTAAGTTGTAATTCATTCATGATTTTATCTCCCAGATTTTAGATCAGTGCCAACCCTTCCACCACCTTTTGAAGAAATATGTGTCTTTCAAGTGGAATAGTGATTTTCAAAAGGCTTTTGATTTTATCAAAAAGTACCTTTTGTCTCCACCTATCCTCACCCCTCTGAAGGATGACTAACCTTTCTACCTATACATCTCTACCATTGACCATTCCCTAAGGGCAATGCTAGCTCACTGAGATGAACAACACAAAGAGCAAGCCGTATACTACATTAGTTGCACACTTGTATAGTAAGAGACTTGGTACACCCATAACTATAATTTTTGATTGGATTTAATATTCATGGTTATGAAACTTCACCATTACCTTCTTAACCATAAAACCAACATCATTACCAATACTGACCCACTCAAGTACATGTACTCCAAACCATACCAAAATTAGTGTATGGCCAAGTGGCTCATGCTCTTAGCAAAATTTGACCTTGATTTCCTTCAAAAAAAGTGAATTAAAGGACAAGTCATCATCGACTAATTGGTTAAAGCACCTTTAGTAGACAACCAACCTCCTCCTCTTGAATTCCCTAATGAGTCCATCACAACACTCTCTCAAGAGGATTTCACCTATGAAGTCACCATGCTCTTTTATGGATCAAAGTGTTAACATGGTGGGAGAGCATGTATCATCTTTATCTCCTTTGATGGTGAGCCTGTACCTCTATTTTTTAAGCTTGATTTTGAATTTACCAATTACATGGTTGAGTATGAAGCCTTAGTGATAGGCCTTCAAACTACCTTAGTGTTAGGAGTAAAAATAATCAACATATTTGGTGACTCCTAACTTGTGATCAATCAAATCAATAGCTATTAGTAGTGTAAGAATGATGTCTTGTAATAGTATAATCAACTAGTTGATGAGTTCTTGACATCATTAAAACTCTATCACATCTAGTCAACCCCATGATCCACCAATAAGTTTTCTAATGTCACAGCTTCCTTTACCTCTCAGATATTATATACACCCTCAGAATCTAAGCTATCTATCATTATCCATAAGCTTACCCAACTATCCTATGCCAAACTAGATTTTCCCACCATTTTCAATGTGGAGGAGACCCAACGTGACCTTTGGTATGAATAAACCTTTGACTACCTTAACCTTGGCATAGTTATTTCTGGCCTCTATGGGAATACTCAAAGAGAATTTATCCAAATTACCTCTCACTATACCATTATGGTGGGAATCCTCTATAATCATAATTTTGATGGCCTCCTCTTTTATTGCCTATGTAGTCAATAAACCTCTCATGGTATCAATGAAATGCATGATGGAATATGTGGAGGAAACTTTAGTGGCCTCATTATGGATAAACATATCCTTCACCTTAGATAGTATTGGCCTAACCTTAACCAAGACTATTATTATTATGTGAAAAGGTGTTTCAAATGTCAACAACATGTTAATTTGCATCACTCACCTATCCATAGTCTTTGCATTTCTACCAATCTCTATCCCTTTTCACAATAGGATCTAGACCTTATTAGGGAAATTAATTTCCATTATTTGCAATGACACCATTCCATCATTACCATGATTGAGTATTTTACCAAGTGGGTAGAGGTTATTCCTCTAGTCTCAACCAAAATGGAGAATATTATCAACTTTATCAACTATCACATCATTTATTGCTTTGATGTTCCTCATAAGATTATCACCAATAATGGTAAATATTTTAAAAACAATAAAGTCTAGGGTATATGTGATGCATTTGACATTAATTTAAGTTTTCCTTTCCCTATTTCCCTCAAGCTAATGGACAAGCAAAATCCTCTAATAAAACTCTTAATAACATGCTAACTAAATTAGTTAATGCGTCTGGTCAAGATTGGAATTTACACATCCCCTTCACCTTGTGGGCATATATTACTAGCATTAAAAAACATAAGAGTGATACACCTTTTTCTCTTGTGTTTGGAGTAGATTTTGTGTTGCCTCTTGAAGTCAATATCCCCTCTCTTTTCATACCTTTACAAGAGCTTATTTCAGAGGATGATTATCATCAACACTATTTAACCCAACTTGAGATACTCAAAGAACATCATTTATAAGCCCTTACCCATCTCCATGTCCATCAATAATGCATCAAGTGTTCCTATAACAAAAACATTAAAGTGAAAGAATTCAATATTAGATATCTTGTCCTAAAGGAAAAACAACATGTCACTGATATGGAGAAAAATAAGTAGGGCAAGTTTGCTTTCAATTGGCTTAGACCTTATATCATAACCCATAAGTATTGATCAAGGGCTTACTAGTTAGCTTCTCTTGAAGGCCACCCAAAACCTAAGCCCCTAAATGCTTTGCATCTACATCCATTCTTTTGTTGAGAAAGATCACATTCACCTTTTGTTTAACTTAAGCTCATCCTATGATATCCACGCACATTCTATCTCCCTTCTTTAGGGGAAACTAATTAAAATTAAATCATGTGATTAGCTATCACTAGAATATCATTATAATAAATAATGGGTATCATAGCTCTACCTATGTCATGGTTCTCATGGTACTTTCCACACCTTCATAGGATGGATTTCCATGGTCATTATTACCTAAACCTCTTCACAACTAATTATCCTTCTTGTGATTATAGTTCTACTTTGATAAAGGTTAATCATTAAGCTAGCCTAAGTAAGTTTATGTCAAGTAAAATAACAAAATTCCTATCACCAATAATCATGGGTCTTTCCTAGCATTCACATACTGCTCCCTTGAGGGATAGTTATTGAAAATTTATATGAAATTGTCAAATGTAAGGTGGACTAATCCGTTGAAGGATAACTATCAGAATCATTAAGTAAAGCAAATTAAAATTAGACCACTCCCTCTAAAGATGACTACGTAAGCATTTTTCAAAAACATATTAATTTCTTAAAAGATTCTCACATCGATCAGCTTCCTATATACAACAATCAACAAAAGACCCATTATCAAAATCACAATGAGCAAACTAATCTTTAAATCTACAATCAACTCTCAAAAATAACATAATAAGGTAAACACCACAATTGGCTCTCACAAGTAGACTTCCCACATTGATTAGTCTACACAATTTTTCAAAGGCTTGTTCATTTTATTTTATTTTTGGACACCTATAGAAGAGGTAAGCTAGTCTCACAAGAAGGTTTTGTTGTTACCCATCTCCCCTTTACACTATATACAAGGGATTGTCAAGATTACTTGACATTATGTGGTCAAGACACCTTTTCACCAACTAATGAACACTAATGTGAAGTATCTGAAGGGCTTACATTTATTAAGTCAATCCAACTTTGATTTTTGTTTTAGTCTTTGTCATCCAAGAAGCATCGTGTCCTCTTCTTACCCTACTATGACTAGTTGATATTTTCATGATGATGATTTTCTCTTGATTATATTCTTTAGTCTCCCATATACTGTTGTTAATCAAACTACCCCATGTTTTTTTATCATAAACATTAACAAAAATCATAAACATAATAAGCATGATAAAACCATAGCATCCATGAGAAATTTAAGCAATCAACCATTTTTCGCCACATGTATAAAGTCTACTAATGCATTATATACACATTAAAATTTAGCATGTCATAAGCATGACCATAAATCAAAACCATTTGATGCCTAGATAAGTCTATGTGAACATCTAGAATCCATAAACAAATCAAGCATCACATCATAATCAATAAACATCAACATCTAAATCATACACCATGAACATGAGCATAAGAAATGATCATATATGTAAAATCATGAGTCAAATAGCATAATAATGTGTACATATAGATGTACAAAATCTCTTTCAAAAATGTACATCTCACTACATCAGCTCATAGGATAAAATAAAAATGATATACAAATATCATATCTAGCTATATCTATGCCCCAATGGCACCATTGCCTCTTAGAGCACCATTGGATCATGGTGCCTGCCCACTAGCTTTACTTACCAATCCCCCACCTATCCCTATTTGACTAGATACATACACTACCCACTACCCTAGTGTCACTAAATTGGCTCCACCTGCCAAGTTGGCCCTATACTCACCTCATCAAATCTCATTTACATAATGTGCCAAAATAATAGCCTCATAGTATCGTAGCTCCGCCACTATCACTAGGTTTTTTGTTGTAGGGGTAAAGCCAGGTAGTGTTGCCTATACTACTACTATTCCTCCTCCTCTCTACCTCAGAGAGTCACTCTCTTGAGTAACCAAGCCTAAAAAGGTCCTAGCTTAATCCCTCTCACTTGTGACAGTAGCAACTTGACCCTAAAAGGTCACAACTTGACCCTATAGTGTGATAATTTGTCCCTGTAGCATGGCCACCTATCTTTGTGAAACAACTAGAGCTACTCCTACCTATCCATAATGGCCAGTTAGATCCATGACCATCATCCTCACACTTATATCATCTCCACCAATGTCTACATATGTGTATATGAGCCAATACCATGCCATGTACATATCTACAAACCTAGCATCATTTATCAGAGCCCCAATTAGTAGCTCCTCATATGCACCATCTAAAAATGTCAGAACAAGCTATGGCACTAGTAATAAGATCTTTGAATCCTCTCTCCTATAATAGGGGAATATGTCTAAGATGCCCTATATTAGGCCAAACTATTAGCATACCCTATCAAATAGAATCAGCTCTACCTTCCCATCTGGCCTATCAAATATCTATATATAGCTTTGTAATGAGAGTATCTATCTCTTGTAACTTGGCCATATTAGAAACTAGATGTATGGCCTCTAAGTAATGTCTCTTATAACTACTGCACCTAGTGCACCCCTGAACCACTCCATGTCATGAGCCCCACCTCCTACACCTAATGTAATAAAGTCACCCCTCCATCATATAAATCTAATGGGGAACTCTATTTTTGTGTACCCTACCCATGGTAATCCCACTAATCTTAGCACTCGAATATTCTCATAGACCTAGTAATGCAAAACTAGGTTGACATTGATGCCATACCTATTATAACCCCTTAACCCTCATATCTCTTTTTATATCTACATAAGTAAAACCGGTACCCAACCAAATATGTTCTTACCCAACAATATCTTCACCAAAACCCCTAATAGAAAATACAAAAATATCTCACTAATTGAGTCAGGAATCCCAAAGAATGTCATAAAAATCATAAGCATGGTCATGAGTCTCCTCTCAAATAGAGCCCTCTAACACAGTATACCTAAGTCCCCTAACATGCCATCTAACCTAATCACTCTTATCTCCATACAATATCTCTAAATGATCATCTTACTCCATATAATAGCTTGACATGATCATCCCACACCTATCCTAGCCTACACAACCTAACCTAGTCCCCTAACCTTTTTTTACCTATTTACCAGGCACCGTCCAAGCATACCCTCTAAACCTACAACATTATTATACCAAAACTTAACCCATTTTGCCTTAAATATTTCTTAGGCACTTACTAAAAACATTTTTTAGTAGTATATGATCAATAATCATAATGACTACTGATAGTCAGACACCTATTTTTATATAGATGTTAATTGTCGATGGTCAGGCCTGACCATTGATAATCATTTTGGGTGTTCCATTAAAAGAACACCCAAATCCTATCCCACCTCAACACTACCCAAAATGCATGCAAATGAACCTAATTAGCTAACCTATACATTTTACCCACCCCATCAATTCCTAGATTCACCAATCTAATTACCCACATTTTTCTTCAAACTACCTAGGGCATCCCAGTCCAACACCAAGAATTTTCACCTACACTTAACCCCTTCATTTGTAAATTCAAAGTTAAAACTATCAAAATAAAAGCACCCCTACCTCATTTCATGACTGCCATTATGGATTTCATCATAGACCTACTCATCATTGCCCATGGTCACATGTTTATTACATTCTAACTAGTTGCCACCATCCATCTTAGCTTAATGATAGTTGGCCACCTCAACAATCACACCCTCAACAAACACCTTCATCACACAATGCCAAAATTACCTAGAGCTCAAACTCAATGATTGAAAACAAAAAGTGAGTAAAAGTAATTTGAAAATCACTTTTACCTTATGGATTTTTAGGGTTTTCACCCTAATCATCGATGGTTAGGGTGACAATCAATGGTCACCCTTAAGCACCGTAACCATTGATGGTCAAGATAATTTATTACATTTCCCTTAACAAGCCCTCTTTTCAAAAAAAACTAACCATTTCTTACCCACCCATGGAGTCTATCGACTTCACCCAACCTAACCACCTCACCACCTCACTATTGGTCCATTTTAGCCTAAATAGCATGTGTTTTGTGACACTTGTAGCTTGGTCCTTTGACTATAGTGATAACATTGCCATGTTGACCACCTTTTGAATTTCTACCACCTCATGCTTACCTAACCTACTTATGTCATTTTGGGAAGACTTCTTACCTTGAATACCTATGACACTTGACCTATTTATGCTTTCTATTGAAAAACATCCTACCTTAGATACCCATTAAAAACACTAACCTTTGTTTGGGGGACTAAAAGGTGTACCTAATCACCATATTTACATGTTTTCATGTAGTACACTAGTCATTTTCTCCTTCAAACTGACCTTTATTATTATCAACCATAGTAACCTTATATTTGTGTGATCTTAGCTATCACACTTTTTATCACAATTTACATGCCTATTTATGCTCTAGTTCCCAACCTACCACTCACTCACATGATGTCAACCTTCATCACCACCTTTACCAACCATGTCAAACTTGTACCTAATTCTGCTTTACCTCATTGTCTCTCAGTTTGAAGGGGAACACCTCCTCCCATACTTGGGGAAACCAAACCTTTGACCCAATATCAATTTTTATTTTGTAGTTGGTTGATTCCAAGCCACATAACAAAAAGGGGTAAAATGTAGACACCATAAATATACACACTATGATTCTAAATGTCGAAGGTACCCCTTGACCACCTTAGGACCCCCTTAGGACCAATCTCACCTTTCAACCCCTAACTAGCCTAATATATAGTTAGTTTGGCTAAACAGACTTAACCTAACCTTTATCAACTTTTTACTGTTTACCCTTGACCATCGATGGTTGGTTGACCATCGACGGTCACCCTGATCATTGATGGTCAGGGTCCACCTCTTTAACCAAAAGCATGCAAACTACCCATCATGATTTTTTAAATATAAGTTGTCTAAATCTTGTTACGAGCCATTGCATAGATGATTTATAATTAGAAAGCCTAATTGAACCTTCACTTCCACCTCTTACTTATGCCTATAATAAGAGAGGATCTAGGAGGTGAAATCCATCTATAATTGTTATCAAGAGTTTTTTACATCTAGGAGTTTCTTTCTTGTAGGTTAATCACCATCAATAATACAACAATCCAAAAATCATATCAAACAATCAACTTGCCACCACCTCTCCATCAAGTTGTCAGGTACCATTACTTTGTCAAAATCAATCTATATTTCATCACTTGGTTAACTACCTCAACCATATACCCAATCAACTTATAGTAACACAAGTGCTTGTTTCTTAGTATTTATTTACTTTATTTCCATTTTTCAATCAACCTAGACCTTACCCATCTCTCGAGATCCATATTTTAGATCTCATCAATTAATCTTTTTATCAACCCATATCTAGACATAGTAATAATAAATTGTTGACTTAACCACTGATGGTCTCTCTAACCATAAACAGTCACCTTCACCATCAACTATCATGTTAACCATTGATGGTAATATTAACCACTGAGGGTCACTATGGTATAAAAAAGTAGCAAGTTGTTTTCACCTATTTACACCCAATCAAACCTAATTTTTTGTGTTCCTACTTATTCACATACCCCTTTCTTATTTTCTGAAGCATACCCCAACTTCTTAACACTAGTATTAATTAGTTTATCATTAATTTAATCATTTTAGTCATATTTATTAGCAAGCATTCTTATAGTCAATTTCAATACCTTTTGATTATTGATGCAAGTACCTTTTATTTTTTTTATAAGCTTAATTATTTTAAAACATGTAGATTCATAGCCCCTAAGGAAGCTCTTGCTTCTAGGATCTAGCTATCATTATATGATCCACTCAACTATTTTTCTAACAAATAAGTTTGCTTTAGTGCTTTCTTATCTATAGGTCATCCTCCCAAGCCAAAGAGGATATATTCACAATATTTTAATTTCAATGTGCTTATATCAATCAAGATTTTCAACCATAATTGTACTGAGTTTCTTCTTCTCCATCTTTCCAATTATAATAAAAAATTCATTGATATTGTATTTTAGAGGAGAAAGGAAACTAAAACCCAACCTTCAACCACCAAATCAGATATCATACCTCCTTCCACCAATCAAGCATCAACTAGTTCATCTATACATTCACACCAAATCCCTACCATAAACCTTTTGGAACCTACCTTCCATCACCTTTCACTGGGGGAATATTGCCTTTTCAAACTTGACACTTTTCCTATTCCCCATGAGTATGGGAAACTTACCAACCAATCAGGATATGACCCTAATGTTATAACTATCACTCCCTTTAGACCTCCCCACCATCAAACTCATTTTGTCTATGGGAGACTCAACAAATATCTCATTGCTTCTACCACCTCTCTTCCACCTTGACCATTCACTATCTGTTTCTCTTATCTAGATAAAACAAACTTTGCCAAGACATACCTTCATTGGTGTGGTTGGAAAGGTTTAAGTCTTGGGTGATATGAGCATGGCCCACATGAATTGGTCACCATTAAAACCAAAAAGCCACATGAGAAACATAGACTTGGTTTCATCTTAACTAATAAGAAGAAAGCCAAAGAACCTACCATTACCATTATCGAGGAAGATATCCCTTCCTCACCAACCTCACCTCCACTTGCATGTGAGGATGATGATAACATCCTAACTATTTTTTTTATATCAACATGATCAACCTTGAACCCATAACTTATTATGAAGGGGTGACTGTAACCATCCTAAAATGATAGGAGATGACTCTCCTACTATTAACACTATTTAGTGCTAGGATGATGATTCTATTCTCACCTACCTTAGTGCCCTAGATTCTTCAATCCACAAATCCCTTCCTCCTGATACCTCAACCATGTTGAATAAATCCACCATGAATATAAACTTGGGAACTCTATATAACCTTTGTATTTTCAAAATCAGCTAATCGTTGAATGGCAAGGAACTTTAGGACTTCCCCTCTTTTTTCCAAGACCACAACATAGTCTTTGATTGGTCTTACAAAGACATGCCTAGTATTGATCCTACCATTTATACCCATAACATAGTCACTCATTATGATGCCAAATGTGTTAAACAAAATATCTGATGCATGCATCCCCGCATATCCCTTCTCATTAGGGAAGATCTTTAGTGTCTTATATCAATTTTATTCAACCCATTTATTACCCATAATGGGTCTTGAATGTCATACATTTCACTAAAGCCACAAGGGGACTACACAATTGTGTGGGCTTTCATGACCTTAACCTTTCCTACCCTAAGGATAACTTTCCTCTATTGAGCATTGACAAACTTGTTAATCTTACAACCAAAAATTATATGTTATCTCTTATGTATGTATTCTCAGTTTATAATCATATCCTAATTACACCTGAAGATTAGCACAAGTCCACCTTTATCACCCTTTGGTAACCTTCTACTATAGATTCATACCTTTCAAGATAAAGAACACTGGTACAACCTACCAACTTATCATGACTTATATATTTCATGACCTTATATATAAGATTGTAGAGGACTATGTGGATGACCTTCTTAAAAAATCCAAACTCTAACAATATCACTTAGCTATTCTTAAGATTATCTTTGAGTGACTTATTCATTACAATATCTACCTTAACCCCAAGAAGTGCATTTTTGGGGTCTTGTTAGGAAAAATTATTGGATTTATTATCTCCATTCATGGAATCAAATTTTATCCTACCAAAATCAAAGCAATCCTATAAATGCTTCCTCTAACCAACCTTAAGAAACTATATAGCTTACAATGTAAGATACAATCCATTTGTCATTTATCTCCTAGCTTTTGGATCATTGCCAACCTTTTCACTACCTTGTCTAACTAAGATTAATAACATAGAGATAAATTCGTATATTACATTATATGCATGATTATAAAGTAATAAAATCGATACACCATATCAATAATCTTTACTTATATTTAGTCTTCATGGATACCAAACTTTTCCATTACCTTCTTAATCACAAAACTTATGACATTACCAACACTGACCCACTCAAGTTTATGCACTCTAAACCATACTAAAACTAGTGTATGGCCAAGTGGCTCATGCTCTTAGCAAAGTTTGACCTTGAGTTCCTTCAACAAAATTCAATTAAATGGGAAGTCATCACTAATTAATTGGCTAAAGCCTATTTAGAAAACAACCAACCTCCTCCTCTTGAATTACTTGATGAGTCCATCATGACCCTTTCTCAAGTGAATTTCACCTATCAAGTTACCATGTTCTTCGATAGATCAAAGTGTCAACATGGTGGGGGAGTAGGTATCATCCCTATCTCCTTTGATGGTGAACCTCTACCTCTATCCTTCAAGATTGATTTTGAATGTACCAACAACATTGTTGAGTATGAAACCTTAGTGATAGGCCTTCAAACTACCATAACCATTGGAGTCAAAATAATCAACATATTTGGTGACTCCTAAATTTTGGTCAATCAAATAAATGGCTCTTATCAGTGTAAGAATGATGTCCTACAATAGTACAAATAACTAGTTAACAAACTCCTATCATTATTCAAACATTATCACATCTAGTCAACCCCATGATCTACCAATAAGTTTACTGACACCATGGCTTCCCTTACCTCTTAGATCTCATCTAAATCTTTAGAATTTAATTTTTCTATCATTATCCACAAGATAGTCATCCTATGTCAAACTAGATTCTCTCACCATTTTCAATGTGGTGGAAACCCAACCTGACCTTTGGAATCAACAAACCTTTGACTACCTTAACCTTAACATATTTCCTTCTAGACTCTCTAGGAATTCTCAAAGATAATTTATCAAGAGTACCTCTCACTATACCATTGTGAGAAGAATCCATCATAACTATGGCTTTGATGGCCTCCTCTTCTGTTGCCTACATAGTCAAGAAGCCTCTCATGCTGTCAAGGAAATACGTGATGAAATATGTAGAGGACACTTTAGTGGCCTCACTATGGCTAAGTGTATCCTTTGACTTATCTCTTATTGGCATACCTTTAACCAAGATTATTATGATTATGTGAAAAGGTGTTTCAAATGTCAATAACACATTAATTTGCATCATGCACCTAGCTATAATCTTTGTATTCATATCAAATTTTGGGCCTATTCACAATGGGGTCTAAACCTTATTGGGTAAATTAATCCCCATTTATCATAGTGATACCATTCCATCAGTACCATGACCAAGTATTTTACCAAGTGGGTAGAGGCTATTCCTCTAGTTTCAACCAAAGTGTAGAATATTGTCAACTTTATCAACCATCACATCATCTACCACTTCAGTGTTCCTCATAAGATTATCACTACTAATGGTAAATATTTTAAAAATAAGAAATTCTAGGGTATATGTGATGTATTTGGCATTAAGTTAAGTTTATCCTTGCCCTATCACCCTCAAGCTAATAGATAGGTAGAAGTCTCTAAAAAATATCTTAATAACATGATAACTAAAATGGTCATTGCATCTAATTGGAATTGGAATTTACATATCCCCTTCACCTTGTGGGTATATTTTACTAGAATTATAACCCTTATGGATTCTACACCCTTTTCTCTTGTGTTTGTAGTAGAAGTCATCTTGCCTCTTGAAGTCCAAATCCCTTCTCTTCACATATCTTTGCAAGAGCTTATTTTGGAAGATGATTATCATCAACACCATTTATCACAACTTGAGCTATTCGATGAGCATTGTTTATCTGCCCTTACCCATCTCTATGTCTATCAATAACACATCAAGCATGACTATAAAAAATACCTTAAAGTGCAAGATTTTGATATCAGAGATCTCATCCTAAAGGAAAACTAACATGTCACTAATATGGAGAAAAGTAAATGAGGCAATTTTTCTTTCAATTGGATTGGACCTTATATCATAACCCATAAGTATGGATGAGGGGCTTATCGATTGTCTTCTCTCAAAGGCCACCCAAAACATAATCCTTTTAATGCTTCACATCTACATCTATTATTTTGTTGATAAGTTTTGCATTCACGTTTTGTCTAACTTAAGATCATCCCTTGATATCCACCCACATTCCATCTTCTTATTTTATGGGAAAGCGATTAAAACTAAATCATGTGATTAGTTGTCACTACCATAGTCTTATCTTAAATAATGGGTATCATGGATCTAACCATGGTATGGTTCTCATGGTATGTTCCACACCTTCATAAGATGGATTCTCATGATCTTTGTCACCTAAACCTATTCACACCTAATCAACATTCTTTTGCTTTTAGTTTTGTCTTCATAAAGGTGAATCACTAAGCCATCCTAAGCAAGTCTATATCAAGAAAAATAACAAAATTCCTATCACTAGTAATCATGGGTCATTCCTAGCATTCATAGACTGCTCCCTTGAAGGATAGATGTTTAAAATTTATTTGAAATTATCAAACATAAGGTGGACTACTCAATCGAAGGAAAGTTATCAAAAGCATTAATAAAATCAAATAAACTTAGACCACTCCCTCAAAGGATGGATAAGTAAGAATTTGTCAAGAACATAGTAATTTCTCAAAAGCTTCCCACATCAATCAACTTCCTATATTTAACAATCAACAAAAGACCCATTATCAAACTCATAATGAACAAACTAATCTTGAATGCCACAATCAGATCTCAAAAATAGCATAATAAGGTGAATGCCATAATTAGATCTCACAAGTAAACTTCCTGTATCAATTAGTCTACACAATTTGGTATAGGCTTATTTAACCCATTTTTTTAGACACCTATAGAAGAGGCAAGCTAGTCTCAGAAGAAGGTTCTATTTTTACACATACCCCCTTTACACTATATACAAGGGATTTTCAAGCTTACTTGACATTATGTGGTTAAGACACCTTTTCAACAACTAAAAAATGCTAATGTGAAGCAATTGAAGGGCTTATGTTTATTAAGTCAATCCATCTTTGATTTTTGTTTTAGTCCTTATCAACAAAGAAAAATCATGTCTTCTTCTTACTCTATCATGATTAGTTGATATTTTCATGATGATGATTATATATTTATTATATTCTTTATTCTCCCATCTAATTTTGTTAATCAAACTACCCCATGTTTTTTTATCATAACATTAAAAATAAGCATAACCATAACAAGAATGACAAAACCATAGCATCCATGAGTAATTTAAGAAATCAACAATTTTTCACCACATGTCTAAGGTCTAAAAATGTGGTATATACCCATTAAAATTTAGAATGTCATAAGCATAACCATAAATCAAAACCTTTTCATGCCTAACTAAGTCTATGTCATCATCTATCATCCATAAACAAATCAAGCATCACATCATAAGAAATAAAAATCTAAATATAAATCATACACCATGAACATGAGCATAATCAATGATCATATATGTAAACTCATGAGTCAAATAGAATAATAATTTGTACATATAGATAGACATACTCTCTCTTAAAAATGTACATTTCATTGCATTAACTTGTAAGCTAGAATTAAAATGATATACAAATGTCATATCTAGCTATATCTATGCTCCAATGGAACCACTACCTCATATAGAACCATTGGATCTTGGTTCTCACCCACATATTATACCTATTGATCCCCCACCTATCCTTGTCTAACTAGATACAGATACTACCCACTACTTTGGTGTCATTAAACGAGCTCTACCTACCAAGTTATCATTTTACTTGCTCCATCAGAGTTCATTTAGATAATGTGCTAGGATAATAGCCTCATATTATCGTATCTCCTCCACTATCACTTAGTATCATGTTTTAGTGGTAAATCTAGGTGGTGTTACCTATCCTACTACTGCTCCTCCTCCTCTTTACCTCAAAGAGTCCCTCTCTTGAGTCACCAAGCCTAGAGAGATCCTAGCTTGATCCCTCTCACTTGTGACAATAGAAAGATAACCTTATAAGGTCATAACCTAACCCTATAGTGTGATAATCTAGCCCAATAACATGGCCACCTATCCCTATAGTAGCTATGCCTATCCATGTACAGTGGCTAGAGCTACTCTTTCCTATCCATCATGGCCAGTTAGATCTATGACCATCAGCCTCACACCTCTTTCATCTCAACCAATGTCTATAGCTATGTATATGGGTTGATATTATTCTATGTACCCATCTACAAAACCAACATCATATATTAGACCCCTAATTGATATCTCCTTATACGTACCATCCAACAATGTAGGAATAGGCTATGGCACTGGTAATAGAATATTTGAATCCTCTATCCTATACCTATGGAATGTGCCCATGATGCCCTATACCAAGATAAACTATCAGTGTACCCTCTCAAATAGAATTAGCTCCACCTCCCCATCATTTCTACCAAATATCCATTTATATCTCTATAGTAAGAGTGTTTATCTCTTATAACCTGGTCATACTATAAATTGGACATATGACCTTCAAGTAATGTCTCCTATCACCATTACACCTAATGTACCCCTAAACCACTACATGTCATGATCCCCACCTCCTAAACTTGATGAAACAAAGTCACATATCCAATGCATAAAGCTGATGGTAAATTCTATCTCTGTGTACCCTACCCATGACAATCCCACTGGTCGTAGCACCCAAATATGCTCATATTCCTAGTAATGAAAAACTAGGTTGACACTGATGCCATACCTCCTATGGGACATTAAACCCCATAGCTCTATAGATCTACACAAGTAAAACTAACACTAAACCAAATATGATCTAATCTAGTAATATCTCTACTAAGACCCCCAGTAGTAAATATGGTAATCTCCCACTACTCAAGTCAGGAAGCCCAAAGCATGTCACAATAATCATAATCATGGTCATGAGTGTCCTCTCAGCTAGATCCCTCTAATTTAACATTAATATACATAAATCCCCTATCATGTCATTTGACCTGATCACTCTCATCTCTATATAATAGCTCAACATGATCATCTCAATTCTCTTGCTCTATGTGGTATATCAGATCACCGTAGAGTGGAAGTTGAGTAATCCTATGAGTATCCTCAAGTAGGATTATCATCTCCCCATTTATTAGTGGAAAGGTGTTCATATTAGGATCCCATCTCTTGATCAGTGCTACAACCATGGACATATCTCAGGGCACATGCCAATATTGTTTCATCACTCCTAACCCTACCTCATCCATGTGGGCCTAGTTGGCTGGAGTCATTCCTTTATATATCTCAGTGAAGATACATGGTACTTAGTTATACATATAAATCTACTCCCTAGCTTTCAATGATTCAGAACACACCTTAATCACCTAACTAATAGAACCTATCCTAGCCTACATAGCTTGATCTAGTCCCCTAACCTTTTTTTCCTATTTATTAGGCACACACCAAGCATACCCTCTCAACTTATAAGACCATTATACCTTGCAAACCCAACACATTTTGCCTTAATCATTTTTAAGCACCTATTAAAAACCTTTTTTAATAGGTGATCGTTGATGGTCATGTGATCATCGATGGTCAGAAACCTATTTTTATATATATGTCAACCATAGATGGTTAGGCTTGACTATCGATGGTCATTGTGGGTGTTCCATGGCTATAATGCCCAAACCCTATCCCACCTTAACACTACCCAAGATACATGTAAATTAACCTAACTAGATAACCTATGCATTTTATCCACCCCTAATCACCTACCCACCCCATCAATTCCTAGCTTCACCCATATAATTACCCATATTTTTCTCCAACCTACCTAGGGAATCTCAGTCTAACACCAAGAATTTTCACCTACCCTTATCCCCTATATTTGTAAATTCAAAGCTAAAACTATCAAAATGAATGCATCTCCTACCTCATTTCATGACCACCATCATGGAGTTATCCACAGACCTACTCATCCTCACCCATGCTCATGTGCTCTCTAAATTCTAATTGGTCACCACCATTTAACTTAGCTCAATGCCAACCATTCACTTCAACAAGCACACCCTCAAAAAACACCTTCACCACTCAATGCCTAAATCACCTAGAGCTCAAAATCAACAATCACAAATAACATGTGAGTAAAAGTAATTTCGAAATCACTTTTACATCATGGATTTTTAGGGTTTGCACCCTGACCATTGATAGTCAAGGTGACTGTCAATGGTCACCTTTAATCACTGTAACCATCAATGGTAAAGATACTTAATTTATTGCATTGCCCTTAGCAAACCCCCTTTTTAGAAAAAATAACCATTTTTTACCCACCCATGGAGTCTATCCACTCCACCCAACCTAACAACCTTGACACCTTAATGTTGGTCTATTTTGACCCAACTAGCTTGTATTTTGTGACACTTCTAGCTTGGTGCTTTGACCCTAGTGATAACATTATCATATTGACCACCTTTTGAATTTTCACTACCTTACACTTACCTAACCCACTTATGTCTTTTAAGGAGTAATTCCTACCTTGGTTACCCATGAAACTTGACCTATTTATAATTTTTATGGGAGCACTTCCTACCTTAGATACCCATAAGAAACACCAACCTTTGTTTAAGATACTAACAGGTGTACCCAACCACCACACCTACATTTGATCATGTAATACACTGGTCACTTATACCTTATAATTGACCTTTATTGTTTTCAACCATGGTAACCTTCTCTTTGAACACTCTTGGCTATCACACTTTTTATCACACTTTATGCACTTATTTGCACTCTAATTCCCAACCTACCACTCACCTGCATGACATCAACCTTCATCATTAGCTTCACCAACCATGTCAAACCCACACCCATTTTGATTTACCTCATCACCTCCTAGTTTAAATTGGAACACCTCCTCCCATACTTGGGGAAACCAAACCTTTGACCCAATATCAGTTTTTTTTTTGTAGCTAGTTGATTCCAAGCTACATAACAAAAAGGGCAAAATGTAGACATTAAAAATACACACACTATGATTCTAAATATCAAAGGCACCCTTTGACTACCTTAGGACCCCCTTGGGACCAATATCACCTTTTGAACCCTAACTAACCTAACCCATAGTTATTTTAGCTAAATGAACTTAACTTAACCTTTACCTTCAACCATCGTTGGTCAGGTTAACCACCAACACTCACCCTAATCATCGATGGTTAGGGTCCACCTCTTTAACCAAAAACATACAAACTACCCACTATTATTTTTTAAATATAAGTTGTATAAATATTTTTACAATCCATTACATGGATAATTTATAATTATATAACCCAATTGATCCTTCACTTCCACCTCTTGCTTGTGCTTATAAGAGTAGAGGATCTAGGATGTGAAATCCATCTGTATTTATTATCAAGAGCTTTGTGCATCTATGAGTTTATTTCTTGAAAGTCAATTTCCATAAATAATCCAATAATATATAAATAATATCATAGAGTCAACTTCTTGCCACCTCTCCATTAAGTCTTTAGGTAATGTTACTCTGTCAGAATCAAGCTAGATTTCACCACTAGGTCAACTACCTAAACCATCTATCCAATCAACTTCTAGTAAGATAAGTAATTATTTCTTAGTATTAATTTAATTTATTTCCATTTTTATATCAAGCTAGACCTTACTCATCTCTCAAGATCCATATTTAAGATCTCATTAATCAACATTTTTATCAACCTAGATCTAAACACAGTAACCATCGATGGTTGACTCAACCAGCAATAGTCTATCTAAATACTTATAGTCACCTTGACCATAGATGGTCACCTTGATATTTAACATTCAACTTAACCATTAGCAATCACCTTACCCATTAACAATCACTATGGAAAAAAAAACCAAGTTATTTTCACTTATCTACACCTAATCAAACCTAATTTTCTATGTTCTTGCTTGTTCATAAACCCCTTTCTAATTTTTGAATCATACCACAAATCCTTAGCACTAGTATTAATTATTTTATCACTAATTTAATCATTTCTAATCATTTTTCTTAACAATCATTCTTGCATTTAATTTTGGTACCTTTTGATTATTGATGCAAGTACCTTCTATTATGTTTATAAGCTTATTTATTTTATAACATGTGGATTGACAGCTCCTAAGGAAGCTATTGCTTCTAATATCTAGCTATTACTAAGAAATCCACTTAACTATCTATCTAACAAATAATTTAGCTTTACTGCTTTATTATTTTTAGGTCATCCTCCCAAGCCAAAGAGGAACTCTTCACAATCTTTTGATTTCAATGTGTGCACATCAATCAAGTTTTTTAACCAGACCCATAGTTTCCTTTTCTCCCTCTTTCCAACAATAAGTAGAAATTCACTACAACAATATCTTCCACTCTTGTTTTCCTTATGGGAGTTGTCTCTTTCTATCTCATTATGTTTGTAGGAGATACATTGGTGGTTTCACTTGTAAAACGAGTATATTATCTAGTTAATTTAATAGCAAATTCTAACAAACATCAAATCAAAAAGAAAGCTTTAATGGCAAGCATTTATTGTGTTGTGTGGAAGAATCCTCAATGACAAAATTTTGAGATTCAACTGCAAAAAAAATAAAAACCAATATGACTATTATTTTTTCCATTGAATAATACATGAAAAAAACATTAAAGTAAATTTGGGGGAACTTGGAAGTGGAGATGAAACATAATCAGCTCTTGGGAATTTCATAATTTGAAATGAATTAAATAAAGACTCCATGGATTGGGTATCACTAGATTCCTCTAGATCATGTCGACCCTTACTTTCCACCTATTTTATTGTGTCATAAGCATGAACTCTTGTTCGTAAAAAATAACATGATAAAAAATGTTAAAATTTGAAATATATATAAAGCAAAAAAATAAGACTTGGGAAAACTAAACTTACCTTCCATTCCTTGATAGACAAAGCATTAGTTTTCATTTTTTGATTAAGGACAATGAGAATTTTAGTATTCTAGATTTCATATAAGGCCTCAAATTACAAGGCCAAAATGTAGTTAGAAGATGAAATGGTGAAATTGTCCTTTGAGAATGCAAAATTCAACTCTGGTCTAATCCTACAGGAATAACTATGCACCAAACACATACAACACTTGATAGAGAACAAAGAATATAGTAAATAACCTAGAAGGGAATGATTAATGGTCTTCCCTACAAAACATTTTTTGCTTGAAATAAATGGATAGTAGATTTGAGAAATAGACTGGTGATTTTTTCAATAGGGATCCCCCTTTGATTTTGACTATCTATAATGAAAATAGAAAATTAAAACATGCAATTGAATTAGGATACCAAACTATTATAATAGATGATGTAGGTATAATTAAGAATTGTTAATTTTATTAATAAATTTAGCACTTACCAGCTAGGCCAATGGTCATTTTATAGATTGACTCTGATTAATTTTTATCGATGTCAAATAAGACAACCTTGGTTCTAATAGGACTTATATTGCAATGTGGAAGATTTATTAAATTGTGCATATCTAATGGAGAGATGCTAAGGGATTTTTTTTTAATTGTTAAACCAAACATATAAATGGCTCTCACTAAGGTTAAAATAACTAACAAGAGATCACAATAGGTTGTTATTGACAATCATATCATATTAAGGCATCTACACTAGGCCTCTGATCTCATATTTATCAATCTAGTCAACATAAAATTTAGGTTGCTCCAACATCTAAAAGAAATCTAGACATAATATATTTTTGAAAACATAGTTTTGGATCCCCCCTGATTAACTCTAAGTTTTTATGGATATGAAAGCTATTGGAAGCCTAAAAAATTTGAGCTAGAAGTAGGTAGGTTGAGTTGGAAGTAGGTAGGTTGAGTTGGAATTAGGTAGGTTGAGTTGGAAGTAGGTAGGATGAGAAAAAGTTTAAGAAAAGTGTGAAAATGAGGTCAATGTAGTGGTATTTATAAATAAGGAGGGAAATCAAAGCAATTTATTGCCATGACTAAAAATAGGTGGATCACATTATTGCTCGATGGAAGGCATTTGAAACCATAATGATGTGTAATAACACAATGGCATCTGGTATCATAGCACCATGTGATAACATAACACTACACGATAATATGTTGATGGGTGATAACATGATACTGCCTCATGATAGGATGTTGTCCCATGAGATGGTATTTTTGCATGACACTATGATGTCACATGATAGTGTGTTGCCATATGATAACATGCTACCACATGATAGCATGGTGATACATGATAACATGGTGTTACATGATAGCATGGTGTCATGTGATAGTATGGTGCTACATGATAGCATATTATCACATGATATTATAGTTTTTCATGATAGTATATTGTCATGTGATAGTTTATTATTACATGACAATATATTATTGTATGATTATATGTTATTATAGAAATAGTGTGCCTCTTGGTGGTATGCTACTGCCTGGAAGCCTAATGATGCTTGGTATCATAATGCTACCCACAAACATTATGATGCTAGATAACATAATGATACCTAACAGCTTGAGTCATTAAATAAACCTACATAATCATTTTCACCTCCTTTGCATACTCTAATTTTCCAAGGGAGTGAATTGGATTTACCTAAACAAACCTAGGGGGTTTTCATCATGGCCTCTTAAAGTGAACCCTTGTTCAAAGTTTAATAATTACTCAATGATCATTTGAATTCAAATAGTTGAACTTATGAAGGAAGACCAATCTCTAGCTTTTGATCCATAACTTTCTATCTATGAATAATTTGATGTTACAGTAGAAAACAAAGTTATAGAGGACTTCAAGGCATATTTGTAAATATTCATTTAAAGGTATATAAGTTTTCAAAATCAAATATATTGAGCTCAAAATTTGATTATGTGTTCATTCTTATTCTACAAGTGACTTGAGAAGGATATTTGAGCTATTCTTGATAACATTTGGATGTTTAATGGTGACTTAGCTACTAGAGAGTATTGTAGACTCCATAAAGATGATCTATATAGATTATGAAGGTTTTACCAATCTATATTCAGTATGTACAAATTCTTAGAAGTTGAATATTTATTCAATCATGGTGGTTGTGTATACATAATGGTATTTGAGTGAATTGAGCTTTAGTAGAAGGGTGTTGTGATGGTTGTTATCACTTAAGGAGGACCTATAGATTGTGTGGCATGGGTACTTGTATTTAAAAGTGTTCATGTGATCTTATTTTATTTAAAGAAGTGTAAAAAAGGTGAATAGGTCTTCATAAGACTTAAAAGTTGACTTAAGCCTATTTAAAAGAGGGTTTTGCTTAAAGGTGACCCATGTTAGATGCCTTAAGGGTGAAGGTATGTGTTTTGGTTGATAAGGAAGGATGTGAACATTATAATCATGATTTCTTTATAAAAGGTGAAACCAAATGTGATGGTTTATATACTTATGAGAGAGTGGTGAGAAGAGGTGTGTGTGAGATTTAAGGAGTGAAGGAAAGGCTATGTGCCTAGTGGATGTGTTGTAGAGTAGAGCAGGTTGATGACTATGGATATGACCTATAGGTCATGTTTTTGATTTCATGAATAGTGATCTTGAAGGTTTGAAGATTTAGATGGTCAATAGAACTTGATCATCTTAGGTTAGGTGATCCTTTTTAAATATGTGTTTCACTAAAGCTAGTTATAAGGACTTGACCAAAAGGTGGTTAGAAGGACTTTCTTATCCTAGTGGGAGATGCTCCTTGTGAAACAAGTGTTTCACTATATTTTGGCTAGGACTTGACCAATCTCATATTTACATGCTTCTTATAAAGTAAGTATTCCATGTGTTTTTAGGCCTAAGAATGGGTTTTATTCCCAAAGAGGGTTTCCCACATAGATCTTGTGTTGTGTGGATGATATTTCATTATCTATTGTTCATTGTTATGAATGATTTTTATATTCTATGAATGATTATAGTAATTGAATAAGGGTTTGAAAGGACTAGAATTAAAGATGAAATATATTGCATCACTGATTCACCCCATGTTAGTGATTGTACCTCTAAAAATTGGTATTAGAGTAGGTCCTTTCATAAAGTCATGATAGCTTGAAGGAGATCCAAGGTACAATATGGGTAGACATCAAATGCAAGGAGGTTTTTCTACTAATCAAGCATTGATGTTTAATGGATCCAATTATGATATTTAGAGTGTGATGATAGGACCTATATCATGTCCCTAGGGTTTGACACTTGGAAATCTATTTTGGATGGTTATTCTACACCTACTATTCATCCATCTAGTATTGTAGATAAAAATTTGTTTGAGAAAAATTCTAAGGCAATGAACATTATCACTTATGGTCTTTCAAAGACTGAATACACCAAGGTAATGAATTACATATTTGCCAAGGAAATGTGGAATAAATTGAAGACTATTTATAAAGGAGTTTCAAGGATAAGTTATAAAAGTTGTAGACTTACCAAAGACAATTTAAGAGTCTTAAGATGAAGGAAAAATATTCTATGACATCCTTTGTATAGAAAGTTGATGAGATTATTAAAATCATCAAAGGTCTTAGAAAGAATCCTTAAGAAGAAACTATAGTTAAAAAGGTATTAAGGTCTCTCTCTCTCTCTCTCTCTCTCTCTCTCTCTCTCTCTCTCTCTCTCTCTCTCTCTCTCTCTCTCTCTCTCTCTCTCTCTCTCTCTCTATCAAGTTTAATTCTAAAGTATCTATTATAGAAGAAAGTCATGATCTTACTTTGTTGAAGATGGTTGAATTGCATGGAATTCTTACTACCTATGAGATGAAAGTTGATGATGATAAACCACCAAATAAGGAATTAGTATTCAAGATATAAATGAATCTAAAAAAGAAGTTCCAATGTAATAAAATCAAGGAGGATGGCATATATGATATGTATGATGATAAACTAATTGCTTTGTTTACAAGAAAATTGAAAACAGGGTATGTATAAGGGTAAACTACCCTTCAAATGCTTCAATTATAGAGAGGCGAGACATTTTACTAATAAGTGCCTTAATAAGCATAAGAATAATGATGATGAAGATCATGGTCAAGGTCATGATGATGGAAAGAGATCATTCAAGTTTGATAAAAGCAATAAAGGATTCAAAAGGTTTGACAATAAGAAGTACTTCAAAGAAAAGAAGAGTCTTTACACTAAAGAAGATTGCAGCTCATCAAATGAGAGTGAAGATAGTGAATCAGAGTATGATCATCAAGATTATGGTCATGTTGAAGATGAATACCTATTCATGGCTGAGATAGGAATTTGATCATATCAAAAGGAGTCTAATTGGAGTGATTCAGATGATGATAAAGATGAGGTGGACTATGAGACTGAATTGATGAATGCTCTTGAAGAACTAAAGATTGAGAAGAAGAGTAACAAGAAGATTAAGTCTCAAATTAAGGACTATTAAGAAGAACATAGTGTTTTTGAGACAAGAATATATGAAGACAGGAAGGAGCATGAAGATATAGTCAAGCATCTCAGTTATCAATTGGACATCTTATCTAGAAGTCTGAAAGATAAAGAAGATGAATGTTCAAGGTATGTAATTGAAAATGATTCATTAAAATTTGAGTTAAATAAGACATATAGTAATATGAAATCATTTATGATATTTGAAATAAGCTTAAGTGATCTAGATAATGTTCTGAGTGGTCAAAAGCATGCACATGATAAAACTAGTCTTGGATACAAAGAAACAATAAATGCAACTCAAGAAAAGACCTAAATCCAATTGGAGAAACTCAAAGCATTTATCCCATCTTAACACACCAAATCCAATTGGAGAAATAGTAAATTAGACCTTGAAGGCCAAAAATTAGTCAAGGAATGAAGATGATGGTAGAATGAAGATAATTTAGATTAGACAACCAAATTCCATAAGGTATGGAATTTTCAATTGTTACTATTACACATGTAATAAATTTGGCTATAGAGTTGGAGAATACAAGAGACCTATTAGAAATGAGTTTGCATGGAACTACATGGGGGCCATTAGTCAAAAGGTGAGTCTTCTTCAAGAGGAGTAGTTTGTTTCAATTGTCAAAAGAATGGACATATTTCAATATTGTTTTCTAACTAATAAAGGTAGGATAAGCTTCTTACAAAAGGTATAGTGTGTTTCAATTGCCAATAGAGGGGTCATATAACTAGCTTATACAAGCAAAGGCCTTCAAGATAGAATAGGTTTAATCAGCATCTTAGAGTGCAAGAAAGAAGGCAAGTTAACTCATGGAAACTGAAGGTGGTAAGTGCGAGTCATGCTGAGTCTGTAAGTCCAAGTAATTTATTTTCGATGGTGTAGAATGCCATAGAATTTGGAGAAGGCCAAGGGATCTTATTATCTGCTCATGTTGTGAGTGAAGAGACCAAGCTCAAGGAGAAGAACAAGGTTATGGTTGAGGCTAGTTAGAATATGTGTTTGGATGCTAATGAGAAACCTGATATGTGTGATCTAGTTTCAATCTTGGTTCTTTTATTGCCAATGTCTGAAGGTGATATTTTGTAATGTAAATAAACTAATTTAGTAATCAAGGTATGTCAAGATTTTATAGTTGCTCCAAATGTTGTACATCCTATCATAGAAGATAAAGTAAGTGATATAGAAAAGGAACAAATTGTAAAAGTTTAAACTAAGGAGAACAATAGCAAGAAGTCTTATAGATATAAAAGGATTGTAGTGGTTACTAAGGATATGTGGGCTACTCCTAGCTTCACTTTGTTTTAAGATCATTGTGGTGTAGAGGAGGTCTCTGACTATGCTTCTTAAGAGACTCCTTTTCATTAGAGAATCAAGTGTTACTATGGTTTTTTTTAAAAGGTACTAGAAGGCAAGAGATGAGTGTCTCCAATTGGATTTAGTGTGTTAAGATGGGAGAAATGCTTTGATGAGGTTAGAATGATGTCATAAGGTATTTTTGTTGTGTATGTAGTGTCTAAAGGATCAGATTGGGTGTTTTTTAGGTGGCATAATGAGATTAATGGAATGTCAAGAGGATTTTGGTTCTAATAAAGGTTAGTGCACTTATTTTTACTGTGTTCTAAGTGTTTTGGTGTTGATCATCCTATTTGTGCCTTTTGGAGGTATTTATGTGCTCTTAGGTTTATCTTTCTTATTGTAGATCAAAACCATGGTATAGGAAGTCAAGGTTACCCAAGGTGTGAAGGCTCAAATCTTTGTCAAAAATTATGTGATGGTTATCCCTAGGTGTGCATGAATATTTAGAGGTGAATGTTGACCAAAATGAGGTTTGCTAACCTTGTTTGTTTTGGGATTTTAGAGTTTTGGGTTATACTAGAAAAGTGGTTTGCCTTATGATTTGAGGTTTGAGGATTACTAATATTTTTAATGGGCCAAATTGGTTTTCAAATAAATCTTCATAGAGATATGAATGTTTTTGGATTTCAAATTATTCATGTTTTTGTCAAGATGGAGGCCTAATTGTCTAATAGGTTTGTGAAGCAAGTCTACTGCAGAAGATGATATAGATGTTGAAAATTATTGTGATATAGGGGAAATATGAGATTGATATATATATATATATATATATATATATATATATATATATATATATATATATATATATATATGAATTTTTATGTCTTGAAATTATGTCTACTGAAAGATGTGGGCTCTGCAAGTTCCAGGTAGGGCTACAATGAGTCTAGATAGGCCTAGTGTGAAGTTTTGATTTTTTTCTCAGTTTATAAAAAAATGAAAGGAATTAATGTTTCAAGGTGAGTTATTACATTATTTTAGAGCATGTTTCCTTCTTGGTGAGTGGCATGAAGTTTTATTGGTGGTCCTTGGGCTGGCTTAAGAGAGAAGGCTAGTAAGCTTGTAAGGTGGTTCTTCATGGTATATGGATATCTGAAGATGCTCAAGAGATGAAAGGGATCATATATATATATATATATATATATATATATATATATATATATATATATATATATATATATATATATATATATATATATATATATATATATATTACATTTTAGTACTTTTATATGTTCTTTCTTCATTGGTTGCAGTGATTGGTTGAAAAGATTATTGGTATGTAGTAAGAGGAAGTTGTCAAGGCAAGAAGATGTAGGCTCAAGGTAAGGGGGAGTTTGTATCATATTTATAAGGTTGTCCTATTTTTGTTTATGGTGTTTTCAAGTCCTTAGGATCAATTTGTGCCCCCTGTGTCATTGTGTGAAAGGGGAGAAGGTTCCTATTATGGGATTGCTTGAAGAGAAAGAAGGAAGGTGAGATGTATGATGGGTATTGACATCAATGACAAAGGAATAGATTGTTAGAGAGTTTTTAATGATGTCATGGAGGTGCCTACGTTAGTAGATGAAGTTTATTTCTAGTCTAAGTGTCAATGATAAGGTGTGAAGTATGCTTGTCCTAGTATGCTTGAATTAGGCTTGGTTGATCTTGAGTTTTAACATGGTTAATGTTGTTTAGGGATGACTATGGTGATTTTAGGCTATGAAAGGGGTCATATAAATTTTCAAGGATTATTTTAGATATTTTTAAGTGCATGGTATTCATTTGGTTCTTTATTATGTTCATCTTGGCATAATTGGTTCTATGAAAAAAATCTGATTAGGTAGTTTACATCACAATTGCCACGTATGGATGAGTCAAGGGGAGTGAATCATATGGGTATGATCCCATTAGTTCCAATTTAATATGGTCCATTTTTTATGTCATTTTATTGAGCATAAAAAATCTATCAATGTTCAAATTTGGCTTTCCAATCAAATTACAAAGGTTCCCATTCTTAGCCAAATCATCACTACACATCATGTAGATATATATGGACTAGCAAGTTTTTGAATTTATTTTAGGTATTCAAAAACACATTTTTGATAAAATTTTTATGTGGATATTTTATTTATAGTGCCAAGAATATACCCTAAAAATTTGGAGTGTTGAAGTGTTATCTAGCTGAAGTTATAAAGCTTCAAAGTTTTTCTAGTAGACTATGATGGGTCAGAGGCCATCAAGTTTAACCACATCAAAGATTGAGGTAATTGTTTTAGAATATCCAATGGTGAGTGATTAATATTTCATATTTATATCAATGGTTCACATGAATTAAACATGTCAAAGGTTTCATTTCTAGGTGGTAATTGTCACAAGCTCTCTAGTCTGAGAGAAATCAATATTGAGAAAAATTTTATATTGACAAAGATCTATGGTACACGACAAGTTAAAGATTCAAAAATAAATGTGAGATTTTTAAGTGGAAAAAGTGCAATGGACTATCAATAAAGTTCTTATAAGGCATCCAAGGGTGCCAAGTATCATAATATTAGGAGTTCTAAATAAGATCTAATGATGACTGATGCAAGATAAAGACCTGGTTAATCTGTAGAGATCAATGGTGGATATTTGGTCAAGATTTATAGAAATCATGAAATGAGTTCAAAATGTTTGAATTTTAATAGTTTATAAAGGGTAAATATCAAGAATAGATAAGTATCTAACAATTATCAGGTGTTCATACAGATGTAGATCTATAATGTGTATTGAGTCAAAGAGGTCAAAGTGACAGATGTTTAGCATAGTTAAAGATTAGAAGAGATTGATAGTGCATATTTGATCTAAGATGTGAGGACATGAGATGTTTACATAGTGTTCAAAGTTTCACAGTTGCTCAGTAACCATTGGAATTCAAATATTTGAATTTGTGAGAGAAGACTAATCTGTGGTTTTTGAGCCATAACTTTCAATCTATGTAGAATTTTATATTAAAGTAAAAAAATAAAAGTTATAGAGGATTTCAAGTCACATCTAGAAATATTCATTTTATTTTATAAATATTTTTACAATCAAAGTTATTGATCTCTATATTTTTTTATATGCTCGTTCTTGTTATACAAGTGACCCAACAAAGATATTTGAGATGTTCTTGATAGTATTTGGATGTTTCAAGGGGACTTAGCTATTGGAGAGTGTTTTAGAATCCATGAGGATGATCTGTATGGATTATAAAGGTTTGAACAATCCATATTTAGTATGAAAAAATGTTTATAACTTGAATATTTATTCATTCATGGTGGTTGTGTACACATAATGTTGTTTAAGTGAATTGAGCTTTACCAGAAGGGTGTTGTGATGGTTGTTATCACTTAATTAGGACCTATAGATTGTGTGGCATGGGTTCATGTATTTGAAAGTTTTCCTATGTTATTATTTTTCTTGAAGAAGTGTCAAAGAGGTGAATGGGTCTTAATAGGACCTAAAAGGTGACTTAGGCCTATTTAAAAGAGGGTTGTACTTAAAGGTGACCCATGTTAGATCACTTAAGGGTTAAGGCATGTGTCATAGCTGATAAAGAAGATTGTGATAATAATAATCATGATGTATCTATAAAATGTGAAACTAAATGCGATGGTTTCTAGACTTTCGAGAGAGTGGTGAGAAGAGGTGTGTATGAGAGTTGTGGAATGAAGGAAAGGATGTGTGCCTAATGGATGGGTTGTAGAGAAAACTAGGTTGATGACTATGTGTATGACCTATAGGTCATATTTATGATGTCAATGATGGTGCTATTATAGTTATGAAGATTCAAATGGCTAGAAGGACTTGATCAACTTAGGGGAAGGTGCTCCTTATGAAATAGGTTTTTCACTAAAGTCAGTCAGAAGGACTTGGTCATCTTAGGGGTAGGTGTTCCTTATGAAATAGGTATTTCACTAAATTTTGGTCAGAAGGACTTGACCAGTCTCTTGTTTTAATACTCCTTATAGAATAAGTAGTCCATGTGTTTTCAAGCTTGAGAGTGGGTTTTATTCCCCAAGTGGGTTTCCCATAGAGATCATGTGTTGTGTGTATGATCTTGCATTATCTATTGTTCATTATTATTAATGTATTATATATTCTATGAATGCTTGTGGTAATTGAATAAGGGTTTTAAAGGATTGGAATTAGAGTTGAAATATCTTACATCAATGATTCACCCCCTTAGTGATTTTATGTCTAACAAGTAGTGTTAACTTTTTCAATCATTTGGTTGACTATGTTAAATTAAAGAGTACTAATTAGTTTTTTGAGTTTCATGTAGATGTTATCTTATGTAAATAAGATAACAGTCTTTGAACTATGACATTATATTTTTTTTAGGGTATAGATATTATCAATTTCAATATTTTATTGATTACATAACATCCATTCATTCCATTAAAGGCTTTATTAGATACAAAATTCATCTATATAACATCACTATTCATTTTTAATTTTATTGTACATAGGTATCTCATTAGGCTTAGTTGTCGAGACCCATCTTCACAAGCTTGTGGCTTATTCTCTTTTAGAACATCACCTAAGTTTATCCTTAAGGGGGCATTGGTGTGTGTCATATCCTCACTCAATGTGAAGACCACCTTAGGTAGATTTTTTTACCAAGGTATGATGTGTTATGCACATTTAATGTTGTATTTATCCTCACATGTGTGATAAGGGTTATGTTTACTCTAGAAAATGCTTCCACCATTAACTCTAGAAATAATTATCACCCACTCACCTCTTTATTTTTATATAAGGAACCTTTGTGTCCTTATTGAGAATGGAGATAAGAGTAAATTATTTGGATCTAGTAAATATGTAGTCTCTAAGGAGATCTTATTTTAATACAACCATCAATATTTGTATATATACATTATATATTATACTTATGTATTACAATTTGTATTTTATTGGTGAATCTCTTTCTCTTATCTAAGTAAATTTGTGGATGGAGTTGTAGACACTATTTATGAATTATATAGCACCTCAGTCTTGTACACTTGGAAAATACATATCATGGATGTACTTTTAGCTTCTAAACATTCCTTACTATTAAAAGGCTCACATACATTATCTTTTTATGCCTCATTATTATCTCTTATTCTTACCAATGTTATTTTGATGAACCATATATTATATCTTTCCTAGAATGTTGTAAACCTACTTATCTCCCATTTTTGCAAGTTCTAGACTTGTACCTATTTTCCAACTAACTAGACACTTCCATCCCACTCAAACACCTATGTCAATGCCCATGTCCTATTCTAACACAAGTGTCCAAAACCTTAAATTCAACTAGTTTACAAATGAAATGTATTCTTATGGTCATCCTACTTGTGTTTTAATGCAATATGTTCTCCAGATGGAGTGTTATAACACAAGATCAATCCTCATTCATTCGTCACCTAACACATACCAAAAAGCACTCAATCATGCACTCAAGTGAAAAAAGATTCCTTATTTTCACCTATTTACATATCATTCATAGGGACAACATATATACAGGTTTGAATTAATTAAATATCATTCCATGATCCACATTTTCAAATTTACAATCTAGGTCAATGTTTTACTTATTTATCACACATTGAATTCTACAAACACAAGACAACACATAGGGGAGAAATACATAAGTCTAAGGTATTATTTAGAGTATTGGATATATATGCGATAACTCATTAATAAATGGGTATTTAGGGAAAATAAACATCAGGTTCACACTAACCCATATTTATCGTAATCACTATGAATATGAATAACTATGGTTTTTATATTTGATAAGGACTAATAGTCCATGACCAAGATTAGAATGCATTAGAATAAAGGTGATAGAGAACCTAGACGCATCTAATTGTTTTTATCTAATTTTAGTATGTAATCTATACTAAAAACATGTATTTAATCATGATATAAGTATTGATGCAATCATCCCAGGTCAACACAAGTCTCTATAGCTTCAAAGTTGAAATTTACAAAATTAGGTGATTGGTCCATAATCTAGATCTAGTCTAATTTATTCATGTTCATATTCCAAATATTTATTAATGTCAAAACCATATAAGTATATCATTTTCATTATCATTACAATATATAGCTTAGTTATACTTTCCACTTTTAACATATCTCAACATAATAAATTTAGTATATGTTTTATTTGAGTTTTGAAATTAATTGGCCTACTTTAGATATAATCTAAATCATTGTGCCCTAGGATATCTCCATCTCCTTTAACCCTATATTCCCCAATCTATATTTTAGGGTTAAACATTTGGTGAACCTAATATTTGAACATCATTCTTTCATAATCATTCCTATTAGATATTTCTTTCCTTCTTTGTCTTATTCTTTTCATTTTTTTATCTCTCTCATCATGGATGATATTGATTACTTTGATGACTATGATTATGAAACTCTCTAAATTTCTATCAAAGAAGGGGTAAAAATTGATTACTTTTATATTTTTACAAAAGCTAAAGAATCCAATCTCAAATATTTGAATGGTGGTAGCTACCATCCTTATAATTAGGTCCATGCTCCCACCATTTCAAGAGATGAGTTGATCCATCTTAAGGAGAATAAAGAGCCTTTATCGTTACTTCCTACACCACCACCATATTCTTTTGGCATTTGATATTTACTAAAATATGTATACAAAAGATACATATTAGGAAAAAGTGAACAAGGTATAACCCACCATATATCTCTTATATGTAATACAAACCTACAAGGCTTGGGATTTTCAAAAAAAATCCATGAGTCACCAACAAGGCAAGTCATTTAATCATGCCCTTCATGCACATTATACCACCAAAAAGGACAAATATGAGCAAGATGCTCATTCATATGACCATCAAAAGTTATGATAAATACATAAGGAAATTATGAATGATTTAAAAATTACTTATAAGGGGGATATTCCTTCAAATAGATTAATTCAAACCCCTATAATTCCAATATTTATAAATAATATCTCCCTTATCAAGGGTGATGATTCTTTTTTACCTTCATTTTACATTAAAAGTTTTTGAAATGTTAACAAAGAAATCATGGCATCTTTACAAGTAGATTTAAGGCACTAATAAATGGGAAGCATTGTAAACATAAAGTACCAAAGGATCCTAACATTCTAAATCTTTCAACCAGGGTCTTTAAACCAATGGATATTTATCTCCAAAAGGATTCATTCATGAAAAAGGTTTATACCATACCAAAATAGGTGAATTTACCAAGGCTTTCTCTAGGACCAATTATTATATCTATACCAAAGGTGAATGAACCAAGCTCTTCAAATGATATACCAAGGGCACCACAATTTAGAGATCTAGTACCATTATCAAAGTATCCTAAATTATATGATTCATAACTTGCACTTACTATCCATGAGGATGATGATAATCATATTCCTAGATTCAAGAGAGATGGTGGATTAAAATCAATGATATCACCTAAGCCAAGAACCACCAGTATCATGGGGTATCTTATTTTTATGATAAGCACTACTGGGGATATTCAAAAATAGGTTTCTATACTTCAAATTCAAATGGATTTCCATATTACTAATTCAAATGTTACTTCCATCAACAATAAACCTCTTTCACAATGTTTACTTGATTATCCTTATCCATAAGATTTTGAACTACTATATTTATTTATTTTTTGAGTCATGAAGACCCGTTCGACCACATGATTAACTATGTTCATTATTTTGGTAAATTAGAAAAAGATAATAAATTATTAATAAAGGTATTCCATATGAACATTTTCGATGAAGATCATGATTAATTATATAGCCTACCAAAGGTTTCCTTAACCACTTTTTCATAATTAGAAGATGCATTATTCATGGATTTCAATGTCCATAAGGTGTCAAAACTTACATTAGAACATTTAAAAAATTTCAAACAATGTGATGATGAATCCATTAAATATTATATCATTTGATTCAAAACTACATCATATGATCTTTCATTTAAACCTTTATATTTGGAGTTACAATTCATATTTGGTAAAGGTCTTATTTCTCCATTAAAAGAAAAAACATTAAATAAATAATTTGAGTCATTTACCCATTTGTGTGTGGATATGCATAGATATGATTCAATCATACATATTAGTCCAAAGGAGCTTAAAATATCCCATTATAAATACCAAATTTTTATTCCTCACAAAAATTAAGTGATGAATTACCAAATGAGCATTATGAATAAAAATGTGGTGTTCCTAATATTTATATGGGATATTTACAAAATTTACTCAATATGGGACTAATCCAAGGCCCACATCTTATGATAACACACCAAATGGAATAATCCAAAAAAGCATCCTTGATAATAGGATTTAACAACCACATTATTCATGGGTTGTGCTTAATTTTTACATAACCATATTGATCCTACATAAACAAAAACTACTTTCAATAGAAGACATTTTTAGCATCTTGGGTTTGATCTGAAAGACTTACAAAATAAAAGAGGTTGGAAATACTCCTTGGGAAACATAACACTACCAATTACTTATGGTCCTAAACTAATTAAAACATGGGTTTGGGTTATGCCACACAAATATCCATATATATTTACATGGTAACTCTTTGTTTATATTAAATGGAAGTAAAAATTCAACAAAATCAACAAAGAATTTCTTTTACTCAAGAAGGCAAATTGATCCACATTCAAAATGACAGAATAGGTCCTACCACACATGTAAAACATGAGAAGGAACATGTTATGAACCATTTCCACTTATCCAACCATGATTAAATCAATGTAAAGGATCCAAATTAAGGTTTCAAGGTATCACATATTCCAAAAATACAAAAAAAATTAAAAAAATTCAAAACTTCAAAAACATGTTCAACATTTCCATGTTTTATTATATTCTTGGCATATATGTTGTTAGTTACATGTTAGTGGATAACATAACATCCATTTATACATACATGTTACATTCATATTTTGAGTGTGATTTAAGCATACCCAAATACATGATATATATGTATTTTTTGATGTTGGGCCTTCCCTACACTCATGTTATGTGGACATTATAGGCATCCACTTATTTGATCATGATATACCCAAGTTATATTGTTGTATGGAAAAATTACATTATCATGTTTTAGATTATGCACTTACACATTCCTTTATCTATGCTTATATCTTTGACAGTGTACTTGATATGCTATGTACTTAATATTTTTTGCTAACACGTATTATCTAGGTACTAGTATATATGTTTATGCTAACTGCTTCTACTTTTACTTTATGCACTTCCTTGAGTGTCTTATGTTTATTGTTTTAAAATTTTAATTTGATCCATTATTTTCAAATTTCATGCCTTTGTCTCCTCTTTCACATTTTAATATGTCATCCCTTATTGCATGTCAACATTTAAATATGTTATTCTTACTTTTGTGGACATTTAACTAGGTCATGTCCCTTTGATTGTGAGACATTTGAACATGCCCCTTATTTTAAGTCTCCTTGGATCATTACCTTTTGATTTGATTTTGAGTAATCTTGTGTGTGTGCTTGATTACTTGTTTAGATTTTACTATAACTATCTGGACATTTCCATGACTTACATCATGCATCTTAGGGCTTGGTGTGCTCACATACTTTGTGCTTCAATGACATATCTATATATACATGTTATTTATATATTCTACTTCATTCATATATAGATTATATAGTTATCTTATCCTTTTGAGGTAAGGTGACAACCATTTTATACTCCCCCTCACATCAAAAGGTGGGGGAAGGGAATATTAATGGGGGCATGCCATAAAGGCATGAATTTCACATTGCTTCAAAAATTTATATTATAGTGGGATATTTTTTTGAAAACATGTTCTCCACATTATTCACAACTTTAGATTCAATGGGGGCATGTTTTATAAACGTGTTCTCCAAACTTATTCAATATTTATCATACCCAAATGACAATGGGGGTGTGTTTTGGAAACATGTTCTCCACATTGGCATTTATATAAGTTTTTAGATTTTTCCATATATAATGCAAGCATGTTTTAGAAACATTTTCTCCACACATATACACTATTTCTTAGATTCATATTTATAGTGGAGGAATTTTTTATAAACATGTTATCCACACTTAAATAGTAGATTATTTTTATAAAGAAATCAATTTCTTGGAAGCTTCCTGAATCAATCAGCTTCCCATATATAGTAACAAAGAAAAATATCCATTTTCTAAATCATAAAAAAAGTAAAATAATTTTGAAAGTCACAATCTTCTCTCACATAACATAAAAAGGTAGAAACTACAATCGATTTTCACAACTAGACTTCCTACATTGATCAGTCTACGCTTTGTATGACATAGACTTATTTATACTGACTCCTTACAAATATACAAAAGAGGCATGCTAGTCTTAAATAAGGTTTTATTTTCATCCATATCCCATTTATATACTATAAACAATGGATTTTGATCTTACTTAACATTATGTGGTTAACACACCGTTTTAAAAAATAATATACACTAATGTGAAACATTCGATGGGCTTATGTTCATTAAGCCAATCCAACTTTAGTTCTATATTAATCCTTACTAAAGAAGAAGCATCATGACCTCTTTCTAACCTATCATGGCTATTTGATATTTTCATTGTGACATTTATCTCTTGATAATATTCTCTGTTCTCTCATCTAGTATTGTTATTTGACTTACCTCCTGTGTTTTACCTTAAAACAAACTAAAAACAAGCATATGCACATGTCATAAACAAATGCATAACCATAATCATAACCATAACAAACATGATAACATCATATCCTCCATGAGAAATAATGAAATCAATCATTTTCAAACACATGTCTAACTATAATTAATGAAGCATATACTCATTAAAATTTAGTATGTCATAAGCAAATAGGAAGCATACCCATAAATCAAAGACATCTCATGCTTAGCCAAGTAACTCTACATTAGTGTATAAACATCCATAACATAATCATAATTCAAAAAAAATATAACATCACATCATAATCATTAAACATCAATGCAAATCATAAACCATGGATATGAACAATAAACAAAGATCATAAATATAAATCGTTTGTTAAATAACATCATAATGTGTGCAAACAGATATACATGGCTCTCTCTCAAAATTTACATCTCACCACAACGGCTCATAGTCAAAAATAAAAATGATATACATTAATATATGATATGTATGACCTATGTCATGTCTATGCCCATGGGGCACCACTATCTCTTGGTTTACCACTAACCCCCAGTACCTATCTACTTGTAGTACCTACCTACCCACCTACATACATTGCCCATTGACCTATTGTTGTCACACTAGCACTACCTTCCAAGATCACTCTGTACTCACCCTATCAGAGCTCATCAAGACACCACCTCAAAAATATAGTCTCATAATACCATAGCTCTTCCACTATAGCCAAGTATCATGCCATGAAGATGCTTCTTAGTGGTCCTGTATGTGCTACTACTACTCCTACTCTCTACCTTAGAGAGTCCCTCTTCTATGTAACCAAGTCTAGAGAATCCTTCACCTAGTCCCCATCACCTATAAGAGTTTCAACCTAACCCTATAGATCTATATCTTGTGCCAGTGCAATGGCCAGTGTTTCTCTTGCCTAAGCATCTGGATAACCCCCTATACCTATGCCCTTTGGCCCCCTCTCCTAGATGATCCCACATCTATAGGCCCCTACCACCATCACCATCACCAAAATATATTACCACATATAGTACTTGATATCATAAAATGTATCCATCTACAAAGATGACATCATTTATCTATTGCCTAGATGAAAAAGCCTTATGATCTAGTAATGTCAACATGGGATGTGGCTCTAGTAATAATATATCTGAGTCCTCATGCTTGTACCTAGGAAATACACCTAAAATACCCTATACGAGGACAAACTATGCTTATACCCTATCAAAATCAATGAGCTCTACTTCTCCATCCCTCCAATCAATAATCCACCTATAACTCTATAAGGATAAGATCTACCTCTTGTATCTAGGCCATATTATAAACTAAACATATGGTCTCTAGGTGATGTCTATGATCACTAGTGCACTTAGTGAACCCATAAACTAATCCAAATCATGTGTGCCTCCTCTTAAACCTAAGGTGATGAAGTCACCTCTCCATTACATGAATCTAATTGATAACTCCATCTATGTGTATCCCATCCATGACAGCCCCACTAGCCTAAGCACCTAGATGTGCTCATAGGCCTAGTAGTGTATAACCAAGACAACACTAATTCCATACCTATTATGGGCCTTGAATCCCCATAAAATCATGTATATATGTACCAAGAGTATAGGTACCTAGTCAAATACAATCCTCCCTAGTAGCAACTCAACCATCACCCCCAATAGCAAGTATGAAAACCTCTTATTACTCATGTTGGGAAGAGAAAAACATGAGATGACCATCATAATCATCATCATGAGTATATTCTTACCTATATTCCTCTTTTATAGTGTGATATATTTAAACCCCCAACATGCCATCTGACTTAATCACTATCATCTCCATACAATAACTCAATATGATCCTCCCTTTCCTCTCACTCTATGTGATAAATCATATCACCCTAGAGAGATAGTCATGTAATCCTATGCACATCCTTTAGCAATATCATCATCTCATCGATTGACAATAATAAGGTGTTCATATTTATATCCCATCTCTTGATGAGCACTATGATCATAGTTTTATCTCGAGGAACATGCTAATAATGCCTCATCACCCCCAACCCAACCTCCTCCATATGGGCCTAGTCAATTGGGGTCATCCCTTGATGGATCTTTGTGAATATGAAGGACACTCAATAATTAATTTGTATCTACTCCCTAGCATATAATAATTCATTCATAAACATATCTTAGTCACCTACACCATTATTACCTACCAAAACCTACCATACCTTACCCTTTAGCTTTACATAATGACCTATTTCTCTACTCATCCTACCCATTTAAACCCTCTAACCTACAAGGTCAGGATTTTAAGTAATTTTCAAAAACTATCTTTCTCACTAGGTGATCACAAATAGTCATGGTGATTTTTGATGGTCAAATATCCATTTTCTCAGGGATGTCAATCGTTAATGGTCAAACCTGACCATCGATGGTCGCTATGGGTGTTCCAATAGCAGCATACCCAAAACTTAAACTACCCCAAAAATAGCCAAACAACAACCAAAACCTCCGAATTTGACTCCATTACTTACCTAACCACCCTTACCTACCTACCTACCCATTCAATTTTACCATTCACCCACAAATTTATCCAAATTTACAAAAACCCTAACTAGGGCATAACCATTCAAACCCAACCATCTAATCCACTACCCTCCAACCCCAATGTAATTACCAAATAAAGCTAAGCTACCAATTTTAAAGCATATCCTACCTCATTCCATGACCATCGTCAAGAAGTCAACTGTACACCTACCCATCCTCATCCGTGCCTATATGCTCCCTACATCCTCATTGGTCCTCTAGGTCATCTCGCTCATGCTAACTCAGTAGGTCCACCTCAACAATCACCATCAACAATATTTTCACCTAAAAATGCCAAATGTGAGATCTTCATAGTCAAAAGTGAAAATGAGTGAAAAAAACACTCACTTTTCACTTTTGACTTGTGGCCTTTTAGGATTTACACCTTAACCATCGATGGCCATCCTTGAGCAACCTGACCATCAAGAATTAGCAAGCTCACATTTTTTCTCTCACCCCTAAGTATACCCCTTTTTTTAGCATAACCAAATCCTTTACCATATCATAAAGACTACCTTCTCTACCCAATTTGCCAACCTTGTCACCTCACCATTGGTTCATTTGAACCTAACTAGCACACATTTTATGATGACTTTTTCTTGGTTCTTTGAACACAATGAAAACATTACCATGTTGACTGTCTTTTTCAAACTTACACCACCTTATGCTTACTTGACCCACTTATGTCTTCTTGGGAGCACTTCCTACCTCAGATACCCACAACACTTGACCAATTTATGTTTTCACTAGAAGCACTTCCTACCTTGGATACCCACTGAATTATAGACATTGCTTAGGAGACTTGCATTTATGATTGTTCCCAACTACCATGCCTAAATGTGGTCACATGGTCTACTTTTAACTTGTCCTTCTAGAACTAACCTTATTATTTTTACCAACTATGGTAACCTATTCAATGTGTGATCTTGGATATAACACTTTTTTATCACCCTTTATGCACTCATTTGTACCTCAAATGCCCAACCTATCACCCACCTTCATGATGTCCACCTTCATCATCACCTTCTTTCACCTTATCAAACCCACACCCAATTATATTTTAACTCATCAATTTTCAATTTGAGGGGGAAACTTCCTCCCATACTTGGGGCAACCAGACCTTTGACCAATAATCTATTTTTATTTTGCATCTTGTTGATTCAAAGAAACATAGAAAAAGGGGAAAAATGTAGACACTAAACATCTATACACCATGATCTCTAATTTCAAAATTCGCCTAGACTACCCTAGGACCCCCTTGGGACCACTCTAACACCTTGATTGTAAACCAAGTCTAAATATAGCTAGTTTGATTGACTGAATTGACCTAACTTTCTACCCACTTTGACCCTTCGTCCTTGACCACTAATGGTTAAGATGACTATCGATGGTCACCCTAACCATCAATGGTTAGGGTGCATGTCCTTAATAAGTAACATGCAAACCACTCACCTTGCTTTACTAAAAATAATTATTCTCATCTACATGTGAACCAGTGCATGCATGAGTTAAAATTAAGGAGCTTAGTTAACATCTTATTTTACCTCTCCTTACTTTCCTATAAGAAGAGAGGATTAGAGAGGTGAAATCCATTTTTAATTATTATCAAGAGCTTGTGTATCCAAAGTTCCTTTATTTTGTAGGGTAATCACCATCAATAGTCTAGTGATCTAACCATCATGTCAAAGGGTCAAATTGTTATTGCTACTTTACCAAATCATCAAGTACCATTACTCTATCAAAATCATATTAGACTCCACCAATAGGCCAACCACCTCAACCATCCATCCGATCAGATTTATACAAGATAAGTATTTGTTTTCCAGTATTCAATTACTTTATTTTCCTTTCACACTCAACCCAACACCAATCCATCTCTTGGAATCAAAATTTGTGATCCTATCAATTAACCATTTACCAACCTAAATATATAGATAATAACCATCGATAGTTTTCTGAACCACTAATGGTCTTCTTAACCATCGATGGTCAACTTGACCATCGATGGTCACCTTAATCACCAATGGTCATCCCAACTACCAAAAATCACTGTGGTAGTAAATTATAGCAAGCTATTTCCACCTACTTACTCTTAACCAAATATAATTTTCTATGTCCCTACCTATTCACAAACCCCTACCTAATTTTTTAAATTAGACATGTGCCATTTAACATTAGTATTAATTTGCTTACTACTATATTAGTTATTTATAGTCTATTTCTTTAGCAAGTATTTTTTGTGTTCAATTTTAGTATCTTTTGATTATTAATGCAAGTAATTTCTATTCTATTTATAAAATTAATTATTTAAAATGTGTGGATTGACAGCCTCCAAGGAAGCTTTTTTTTTTTCTGAGATCTATCTAACACTAGGCAATCCACTCAAATATCTATCTAGTCAACCATTTTATTTAGTTCTATCTTATTTATAGGTCCTCCTCCCAAGCCAAAGAAGAGTTCCTAACAATCATCTGAATCAACATGTGCACAACCAAATAGGTGTCTAAACCATACCCATATTTAGTTTTTACTTCTTTAATTTTTGAAATATAAGCTAAAATTCAATTGAAACATTTTGGCATGTCGGGTGGGACCTTAAATCTTTACTTTGGGTTTATTTTATTTGCATCTATATATTATTCTCTCTATCTATGCTCATTAACATGATTGAAATTTATTTTGGGTTTAAAATCAATTGCATCCATTGTTTGCTTCTAATTATAGATCACTTTTAATTAAATCACAATAATTTTATCATAGCATCAATTTTGTTACACACAATAAACCAAAACACCTTCATCAATTAAACATCAAACAAACTTGAAATAAGGCCTGAAAAGGATTTCATCACCTAATAGTCACCTTACCTTTTCTTGAAAATCCTACTTAGAGGTCATTACCAAGAGGAGAACCAACTCAACTCTCTTGTTAATTATAAACTCTCTCTCTCTCTCTCTCTCTCTCTCTATATATATATATATATATATATATATATATATATATACACTTGATACCCTTATCACTATGATGTGTGAAGTGAGGGGGTAGGCCCTAATACCAAGCCACATATTAATTCCCAATATAGATCCTTTTGAGCACTTGAACAACCCAAAACCAATCATAGATTGCTTTTATAGTACATGATCTACAAGCCAACTTCTATCACACATTCTCATAACTTAAAGCATAAGCCAAAAGAAAGATTAAAATTAACCATAGGATTTTAACATACTCTAGTGTGTGTTGGATTTCTTTGATCATTTTATTGATTTCTCTTAGTTTAATTTTTAAGATTATTTGTGTTTTCTTCTCTTCCTACTTTCATGGTTATTACTCATTAACAAGAAGAGACTTATCAAGTTAGGACCCATCTATAGATTATCTAGTCTCCTCTACCTCTTCATATATGGAATATATCTCAAATTTTGAGAGTTCTCTTCATCATTCTAACTCTAATAGTGTGCCTTAAATATTTTCCCAAGGTGATCCAAACTTTTCTATCTTTTTCGATAATAACCTAGTTACCTTTGAACATTATCTTAACATAGTAGCTCACCATACACCTAGTTTGGCACCACCTAAAAATCCACCCTATGGTATTCCATTGGGGTTTTTAGGTAACTCTTTTAATGTTAATATCACCACCCAAACATTAGATACTCAATCATCCACCTCAACTAGAAACCAATTTGACACAACCATGCAGAACCAACCAGCCTAACCATCTAACACCTAAACACCTCCTAACCCAACTAAAAATTCTTCCAAAAAGCTATCTCCCAACCCTTATCTACCCATACTCTAATTACCATTAGATTACCCATTACCACCATCACCATAATTCCTTTGGATATGCCCACTTTGATTCAAAATGTAGTAATGTTAATACCTTCTACCTTACTGCTTTTCTCTACCAGGGTTACCAATTGTCTCTTTCCTTCGAACCAAGCACCCATGCCCACTTAGTAGTATATACCATCTACCCAACCACCAGTGACCATATATTCATATGTGGCTTCAACCCAACCACCTGTGGCCTCTTACCCATATGTGTAACTTCTCAACCTCTAGACAATTATCAATATGTCACTCAACCCCAACTATAATATGCACTTTACAAACCTTTAGGTGTAGCACCCTAAATAAACCTAATGAAAATTATCATGGATAAGATGAAAAATATATAGTCATCCATATTTGGGGCTCATAATATCCTATCTTATGAATAGATTTATAGTGAAACCATCCACCCATCTATGCCTATCATGCCATACCCTCCTCAATGGGAGCTTCCCAAGTTCTCCAAGTTTTAGAGTAATGAGAATCCCCAAAAACACCTTAGGGACTTTAGGAAACCATGTTATTTGATTGAATACGATGGTTCCCTCCTTATTTGTACCTTCCATATATCCTTATTCTATCTAGCATTGGATTGGTATAGTTCCATAATAAAGCACTCTTTTTTCTACTTCACCCAATTATCTCAAACTTTCTTGGATCACTTTTTGATAAAATTATCTAAAAATGTTTCCATCACTGACCTATATTATATTTGGAAATTTGATGATGAATCTATTACCAATTTTGTAGCTTGTTGGAGGATATTGATCAATCAACTCTCCTCTTTACCCCAACCCAAATTGATAAAAAAATTTACTCAGGCATGTGCTAAGCACATCTCTTATACACCATGTGTTCACAGCTTCCAAATTTTTGATGAATATTTTACCATGGCATGTAATCTATAAAATATATCCATTGACAAAGGAAATATAAAACTAAAAAATAAGAACTCTAACTATAAAACTAATGAGGCTTCCTTCTCTAAACTAAGAAACCAAACCAACGCCAAGACCAAAATTAAGGGAAATTCAAATGAAGTTGTCCTTAAATTCACTTCTCCATAATCTACCAACCAAACAAATCCCTCTATTTCCTCAAAGCAAAAAATGAGGAACCAAAACTAGAACACCTAGAATCAATTTTAATCCACTCAGAGAATCTTATGCTTCAATCCTAGAGAAGCTATTGAAAGATAATATCGTATAGTTTATTCCTATCAAAACACATTATTAATTTTATTCTTCTCATCCTGCACCTATTTGGTATAATGATAATGATCTATGTGCCTTCCATCATGTAATAGGGCATGATGTTATTAGGTGTAACACCTTCAAAAGCATTATCTAATACCTCATTAACAAGGGTGAGCTTGTGTTAGATAACTCCAATGCACCTCAAAACTAGGACCTTGATATATTTAGGTAGCCTTTTCCCAATCATGCACCTACCAAAAATGAGAGAAACATGTTTGAGTGTTCTCATGATGCCCTTACTGTTAACATGGTTCTTGGCATGCTCATTACTAACAAACCTACTAGTGAACCTATCTATTCCTCTCTTTCTCCACTTATTGAGGTAGTGGAGTTACCTTCTCCTCTTTTAGAAACACAAGCTAAGGAATCAAACCTTTATCCTTCTCCACTTATTGATGTACTAGAGCCATCAATCCCTCCTTTGACTAACATAGTAGAATAAGAACCCATTTTACCTTCTCCCTTATCCACTGAGAAAGTTACCACCCCTTCAGAGATCATTCCTAAAGAGGAATCCCCCATGTATACACCTCACACAAAGGAGTTACCCTTTCAAACCTTTCATTCTTTTATTTATTACAAGGATAAAGTTACCATCCCTATGTCTCAACTTATGAGCATATCTTTTAGGTCCACTATCCAGGGAATAAGAGTAGCCTACAAATCATTCTCTAGGTTAGTGTAGAAATTAGTATTTTTCTCCAACCCTAGCATGGATTGAGCCACCTTCAGGAAATAATTATGGATAACTTATATCACCAAGAAATAACCTCCATCCACACCTTTAGAAGACCAAACCACCAATCCTATTATCCAAACACCTATCTTACCAATCAAACTGATGAAGGCCTTTACCAACCTAATAATTCCTAATCCATATAAGGCACCTAAACCCCAAACAACCAAGTCACCTTCTCCAACCAAACTAACCAAACCAACCAAGAACCTTGGCACCTTCTCTACATAGAGTCTTACTCACCCATCTATAAAGGTGAAGCTTATATTTTTAAACCCAACAACCAAGCACCAACTCAAATCAACTAAGGGACTAGAAATACCAAAAGGATAGAGATAAAAACTCCTACCTAACTCCACCTTTCCTTTTAACTTGGGGCTTCATCCATCGACTTTGATTATAAATTTGATTGTCCCAACCAAGACCCAATTGTTATTGTTAGTTACCACAACACACTTGCTTTTAAACACACCTAATTTAGTCAAACCATCAATAACCAAGATACCTATCCTAAAACCTCCTACCTTTGCTTTCTCAACCACCACCTTAAAAAAATCAAAACCACCAAAAAAATACATGACCTTACCCCAACCTTCCATCACCAAACTTGCTCCTAAAAGGACTTCCACCTTACCAACCAAGACCAAAACCACTAAAGCCTCTCCACCTTTAGCCAAATCCTACTCCACAATTTTCAAAAAGTTACTAAGAGATTCTTTTTTGACCTTAACCCCTATTAATCTATTCAACCCTCTTAGTTCAAAACCTCCCTAGTATAATGATCACCATATGTGCTCCTATCATAAGACACTAGGGCATGACATAGAGAACTACAAATATCTTCAAACCATTACACACTATATATGATGATGATGATGATATATTAATTGATGAAACTCTTATGATCCCTATACCAATCCAACCAACAAAAAAAACCTTTACCCAATGCCTACCTACTCCTCTACTCTCTCCTTAGAGTGATGAAGAGCCTAACCGATATCCTATCCCAATTCTTCCTTTTGTTCATAATATCCATGTGGTCACATGATCACACACTCAATAGAAATATAAGGGGAAGGCCACAATGTCCATTCCATGGATATACCCATCTTCCACTTCCCAACTAAACCAAAATCAAATACCTTCATCTTCAACCAAACCTAAGATATCTATCTTTGGTACCTCCTAATACAACCCCTCTGAACCTATTAGGAGAGTGGTTCTCAAGAAAATCCACCAAACCCTAGCAAAGATGAAATTATATGAGTTGATTAATGCTTTACCTCATCATTTCCAAGCAATGATAGATGCATTACAATTGATATAGGTCCAACCTAAAGACCCCTAACCTCTGGTAGCCTTCATGGGTGCTCTCTAAATTTCTAACCTTATCACCTTTAAGGATTAGGAAATACCTTATATCCTTATTATTGACCTATATCCCCCTCTCTTTATTACTACTTACATCAACCAAACCTAAATCAAATAGGTCATGATTGATGGGGAAGCTAGTATTAACAATATCTCCTCCCATTGTCTATAACCAACTCAACCTACTAGATAATGTCATGTCCAAATCCTTGATCATATTTTGATCCTTTAATGACACTATGTACATTACCTTGGATATTTTTATCCTTCATATCCATTTAGGACCATAACCACTCCCTAAAATGTTTTATGTAGTAGAAGGTGAATTCCAATACAAGGTATTGCTAGGATGACCTTAGATCTAATCCATGGGTTGCATCCCCTCTACCCTTCATCGTTGCATTAAGTTTGAGCCTAAAGGATAGGTCATCACTATCCAATTTGACCTAAGTCCCTTCTCATCATGTAACATGACCTACCAACCCAATGATGTCCTCTTACCTCCATCTAGCACACCCTTAATAGCCAAAAACCAATCTTCAATCAAGAAAGTATACATTGTATCCTCTTCCACCAATGAGACATATACTAGTTAATCCATATTTTCAAACTAGATCCCTACCTTAGATGACTTGGAATCCACGCTCTAACATCTTTCACTGGGGGAGTATTATCTCCTCACCCTTTATGCTTTCCCTACTCCCTAAGAATATGGGAAACTTGACCACCAACCTGGGTATGACCCTAATGTCAGAACCATTAATCTTTTTGGAACTCCCTACTGTCAAACCATTTTTATCTATAGTTGACTCAAAAAACCCCTTATCACTTTTACCACCTCTCTATTACCTCAACCATTTGCTGTCAGCTTCTCCCACCTAGATAAACTGAGCTTCACCAAGACATACCTCCATCGGTATGCTTGGAAAGGATTTGGCCTTGGGTGATATGAGCATGGCCTGAATTAGTTGATTTTTATTGAGAATAGAAAGCCTCAGGAAAAACATGGCCTCATTTTCATCCTACCTAATAAGAAGAAATCCAAACCAACTACTACCACTACTATTGAGGAAGACACCCCTTCCTCACCAACTTCTCCTTTGATTACATGTGAGGATGATGACATCATCCCACCTAACTTTTTTTTACATTATATGATCATCCTTGGACCCATGACTTATCAAAAAGAAGGGGAAACCATAGTCATCCCTTTTACCCATCCTAAGATGATAGGAGATGACTCCCATACCATTAAGATTTTTTAGTGCTAGGATGATGGTTCGATTCTCACCTACCTTGTTGCCCCATATTCTTCCATCCATAAATCCCTTCCTCTTAAGACTTTGACCATGTTGAATGAATCCACCATGGATATCAAATTGGGTATTCTAGATAACCCCAATTTTGTAAAATTTATCCAATTTCTGAATGCTAAGGAAGTTTAAGATTTCCCCTCTTTTTTCCAAGACTAAAACATAGCATTTACTTGGTCTTATAGTGACATGCCTAGAATTGAGCCTACCATTACTAACCATAACATAGTCACCAACCATAATGCCAAGTCAATCAAATAGAAACTATGATGCATGCATCCTAACATATCCCTTCTCATCAAAGAAGAGCTTTAGCATCTTATATCTATCAATTTCATTCAACCCATTGACTATCTCCAATGGGTTTCAAATGTCTTACTTATCACTAAATCATAGGGGGACTACACATTTGTGTGTAATTTCATGACCTCAATCTTGCTTGTCCTAAAGATAACTTTCCTCTATTGAGCATTGAGTAGCTAGTTGAAATTATAAATGGACATGAGATGTTATCTCTCAGGGATGGATTCTTGGCTTATAATTAGATCCTAATTGCCCCCAAATATCAGCATAAGACTACTTTTACCACACCATGGGAAACCTTATGATATAGATTCATGCCCTCTAGATTAAATAAAATTGGTAAAACTTACCAACATTCCATGACTTACATTTTCCATGAACTTATCTGTAAGATTGTAGAGGACTATGTGGATAACCTTCTCAAAAAATCAAAACTCTAAAAGGATCATTTATCCATTCTCAAAATCATCTTGGAGAAACTTATTCATTACCATGTCCACCTTAACCCCAAGAAATGTAGCTTTGGGGTCCTATTAGGCAAGATTATTGGATTTATTGTCTCTCTTTATGGTATTAAAGTTTATCCCACCAAGATCAAAGTAATCCTCAACATGCTTCCTCTAATCAACTTTAAGCAACTATGCAGTTTGCAAGGGAAGCTCTAATCCATTTGCTACTTTATATCCCAAATTTTGAACCAATGTCAACCCTTCCACCACCTTATAAATAAGGATGTCTCTTTTAAGTGGAATAGTGACTGTTGAAAGTCCTTTGATTCACTCAAAAATTACCTTTTAGCACCACCTATCCTCACCCCTCCCAAGGATGACCAACCTTTCTACCTTTATATCTCTGCCACTGACCAATCCTTAGGGGTAATGCTTTCTCATCAAGATGAACAACACAAAGACAAAGTCATTTACTACATTAGTTACATTATTGTAGAGTATGAGACTCAGTATACCCATACCAAGAATCTTTGCTTAGATTTAGTCTTTGTGGCTACCAAACTTCACCACTAGCTTCTTAACCATAAAATCTATGTCATAACCAATGCTAACCCACTCAAGTACATGCACTTTAATCCATAAAAAAATTAGTGCATGTTCAAATGGCTCATGATTTTAATAGAATTTGACCTTGATTTCTTTTAGAAAAGGTTAATTAAGTGGCAAGTCATTACTGATGAATTAGTCAAAGCACCATTATTAGACAACCAACCTCCTCCTCTTGAGTTAACTTATCAAGTCACCATTTTATTTGATAGATCAAAGTGCCAATTTGGTGGGAAAAAAGGTATCATCTTTATTCTCCTTAATGATGAGCCTCTTCCCTTGTTCTTCAAGCTTGATTTTTAATATACCAATAATATGGCTGAGTACAAAACCTTAATCATAGGCCTTCAAACTATGTTAGCCTTGGGAGTTAAAATAATAAAAATCTTTGGTGACTCTCAACTTGTGGTAAATCAAATCAATGGATCTTACCAATGTAAGAATTATGTTTTTCAACAGTAAAAACAACTAGTTGACAAAATCTTAACATGGCTTCTCTGTGACCTACTAACAAGTTTTTTGATACCATGGATTCTCTTGCCTCTAATATTCTATTTTTACCCTATGAATCTAAGCTATATGTCATTATCCAAAGACTTACTCAACCTTGCTATGTCAAACCTAATTCTCCAAACATTTTTAATGTGGAAGAGACCCAAACCGACCTTTGCTATCAATAAACCTTTGACTATCTCAACCTTGCCATCATTCCTTCTAGATTTTATAAGAATGCTTGAAGAGAATTTATCCATAGTACCTCATGTTATACCATTATGGGGGGAATTATTTATAAACATGGATTTGATGGCCTTCTCTTCCATTGCCTACATAGTCATGAAACCTCTTGTACTATCAAGGAAACACATGATGATATCTATGGGGGACACTTTAGTGGCCTCACTATAGATAAATGCATTTTTTTCCATAGATATTACTAGCCTACCCTTAACCAATACTATTGTGATTATGTGAAAATGTGTGTTAATTTTCAACAACATGCCAATTTACATCATGTTCCTAACCATAGTCTTTTTGTTTCCACCAATTTTTGGCCCTTTTTATAATGGGGTCTTGACCTTATTAGTGAAATTAGCCCCCATTATTCATAGTGACACTATTTTATCATCACCATGACTGAATATTCTATCAAATTGGTAGAGGTTATTCCTCTAGTCTCGACCAAGATAGAAAATATTACTGATTTTATCAACCATCATATCATCTACCATTCGGTGTTCCTCACAAGATTATCACCAATAATGGTAAATCCTTTAAGAACAAGCAATTATAGGGTCTTTATTATGATTTTAGTATCAAGTTAAGATTCTCCTCACCTTATCACCCTCAAGTGAATGGATAGGTCAAATTTTCTAACAAAACTCTTAAAAACATGTTAACTAAAATGGTCAATACATTTGGTCAAGATTGGTATTTGCACATCCCCTTCACTTTATGGGCATATCACACTAGCATTAAAATCCCTATGGGTGCTACCCTTTTCTCTCTTGTTTTTGGAGTAGAGTCCGTCTTGCCTCTTTAAGTCCAAATATCTTCTCTTTGCATATCTTTTCATGATCTCATTTCTAAGGATGATTATCATTAGCACCACTTATCCCAGCTTGAGCTACTTGATGAGTGTTGCTTAGTATCCCTTACCCATCTTCATGTCTATCAAGAACACATCAAGTATGCCTTTAAAAAACACTTTAGAGTATGAGAATTCAACATTAGAGACCTCATCCTATAGGAAAATCAATATGTCACCAATATGGACAAAATAAAGCGAGGCAACTTTGATTTCAATTGGCTTGGAGCCTATATCATAACCCATAAGTATGGATCAAGAGCTTACCAATTATCCTCTCTTTTAGGAAACTTAGAACCTAAGCCCCTCAATGGTTCACATTTATGTCTATTCTTTTGTTAAGAAGGATCAAGTTCACCTTTTGTTTTAACTTATGGTCATCCATTGCTTTTATACCATATTCATCTCCCTATTTTAGGGGTAACTGATTAAAACAAAATCATGTTATTATTCATCATATTAATAGCTAAATATTGAATAATGGGTATCATGATTCTACCCATGGCATGATTCTCATGGTACTTTCCACCCATTTTTAGGATAGATTCCCATGATCATTATCACCTAACCTAATTTTACACCCGATCAACCTTATTATGCTTTTAGTTTTGCCTTAATAAAAGAGAACCCTTAGGCAGATATAAACATGTCTATGTCAAGTAAAATTAAAACAAGAAAAATGCAAAATATAAACCAATATCAATCATGGGTCATTATTAGGCATTCATAGACTGCTCCCTCGAAGGATAACTACATAAAAATACTAAAATTACACAAACATAAGGTAGATCGATCCCTTCAAGGATAACTATCACTATTTCATGTAAATTTTTGCTTAAGTTATAGGAAAGAGATAAAATAAACTCAATATGGGTGTGGTTGAAAAACCTTGTGCACACATTAAATTAGAAGATTTTGAAGAGCTCCTCTTTGGCTTGGGAAGAAGACATGCAAATATTAAAGCATTCAAATAAATGGTTGATTAGTTAGGTAGGAAAGTGGATTACCTAGTAAGCTAGATCCAAGAAGTACATGACATCCTTGGAGGATGCCAATCTACCTTTTAAGACAAATTAATGCTCATAAAAGAAGGTTGCATAACATAAATAAAAGTACTTAATTTAGGTGAAATAAATACTATTAAGAAGAAATGCTTAGATTAACAATATAATATTAATGTGAATGTCAAACTATAAAAATATGATTTAGGTATGGTCAAGATATTGTTTTTGGTCTGTATTGTGACCAAAATCAAGAAAATAAGGTTTTGGTTGAGGTTGAGAAGTGGTTTATGCTTTCTGATTTTGGGTGTCTGATTTTACACAATAAACATCGATGGTCAAGGTGAGCTTCGATAGTCAGGATTGAAAGTGAAGGTGACCATTGGTGGTTACTATCATTTCTAGTTTGGGTCAAGAAGGTTACTTGGATAAGGTTGTAGAATAATTCTAAAAGGTGGGTTTGGGTTAGATATTGATTATGAGGTAGAGGGTAAGACTCAAAGGTGGCTAGTTTAAGGGTTATTCATTTAGATGATTAAAAATAGGTTATGGGTGGAATTCTAAACTAAATAATTAAAACTTGAAATAAATAAAAATATACTTAGCTCATGATTTGATAGTTGATGGTTCATGGCTTAGAGAAGTTCTAGAGCTTGCTAAATATGATTACTGATGAAGAGATACATGCATAACAAACTACTTGACCTTTAAAAGGAACTCATGAATACTTGAGTTATTGATAATAATTGTAGATGGATTTGAACTCCTAGGCCTCTTTCTCTTATAATCAGAAGCAAGAGGTGGAAGTGAAGGTGTAACTAGGCCATCTAAATATAAATTATCCATGTAAAGGCTCATAATAGGATTTAGATGAGTTATATTAGAAAATCTTGATGGATGCTTACATGTTCAATGTTCAAGTGGTAGAAACCTAACCATCGATGGTTACTATAAGTGGAAACCTAACCGTTGATGGTTACTATCATTAGAAATTTGACCATTAATGGTTATTTTTAGTGAAAACCTAACCATCAATAGTTACTATTAGTGGAAACATGACCATAATTGATCAAATTGATCATCGATGGTTAGGGTTAATGGTTAGGGTGATCATCAATAGTCAAAGTTCAAAGGTAAATTTTGGGTTACAAGGGAAGGTTAAGTCAGAAGTTCAAACTAACTTAGGCTAGGTAGGTTAGACCCAAGGGGGTCTTGAGATGGTCTAGGGGTATTTTTGACATTTAGAATCATAGTGTGTAGATTTTTGATTTATATATTTTGTCTCTTTTTATTATACAACTTAAATCAATAAGATGAAAAACAAAAATGGAGTATGGGTCAATGGTTTGGTTTCTTTGAGAGTAGGAGGATGTGTTCTACCTCAAATTGGGAGTTGATGAGGTAAAATAGAAGTGGGTACAGGTTTGATAAGTGGGTAGTTGATGATAAAAATGGGTGAATAATAGATTGGGAACTAAAGTAAAAACAAGAACACAAAATACAAAAAAAGTTTTGATAGCAAAGATTATGCATAGAATAGGTTTCTAATGTTGGTAAAAATTTAGGGTTGGTGTTAAGGACAAGTGAAAAATGAAATGTGTGATTGCCTATAGGGGTAGTGACTGGGAACACTTATAAACATAAGTATCCTAAGTGATTTTTATGTTTTTAGTGGGTATCCAAGGCAGGAAGTGCTCCCATGTAAAACATAAATAGGTCAAGTGTCATAGGTATTAGAGGTAGGAAGTGCTCCCAAAAGGACATAAGTAGGTTTGGTATGTGTGACGTGGCATAAAATTTGAAAGGGTTAACATGGCAATGTTTTCATTGTGGTTAAAAGACTAGGCAAAAATTATCACAAATAACACACTAGATGGTTGGGTGGGAATGGGTGGGTAAAAGGTTGGTTAGGAATGGTTGAGTTGACTTTACATGAACTAGACAAGTAGACACTACCTACATAGTTTCATGGATGAAATATCCATAAAAAAAATTTACGCCAAATTTAGTTCTTCAAATGGGTCAAGGTGGGTAAAGAAAGGTAATCTCCAAACTATTAGTATTCAATTTGGTCACCCAATTTAGAGTACCACTTGGTTTGGTAAAAAGGTACCCCATTTCAAAGTGAAAGGGTGCAAAGTGGGTAGTTAGGGGCACTAATGACCTTAAAAAGGAAGAGATACATCTTGAAAAGGCTATCATGAAAGTGGAAGGAGTAGGCTAAATGTTCCAATTGGCAAAGATCATTATGGAAATATGGGTGGGCTTATGAACATAAGCCCCTTCTATGCATTGAATTGGTGTTAGTTCATTGGTATAAATAAGTGGATTGATCATGTAGTGTCAAGTAAACTCAAAATCCCTTGATTATAATGTATAAAGGGGAGATGGATAAAAATGGAACCTTCTTATGAGACTAGCATGCCTCTTATGTAGGTTTCTAAAGAGGTAGTGTAAACAAATTTATGTCATATATAGTGTAGACTGATTGATGTGGGAATTCTACTTATGAGAGATGATTACAACTTTTGAATATTATTGAATTTATGAGAGCCGATTGTGGCTTTCAAAATTCATTTTTTTTGCTTGTGGGTATTTTTATTATTTTGTTTTTTTAAATAGAGGGTTGATAAAGTTGATCAATACAAGAAGCTTCCAAGAAATTATTAGCTTTTACAAATGCTTTACTCATCCATCCTTCAAGGGAGTGGTCTAAGTTTATGTGCTTAGTTCAAATGCTTTTGATAGTTGTCCTTCAAGGGAGTAGTCCACCTTAAATTTTACAATTTTGAATAAGTTTTCAATAGTTATCCTTCAAGGGAACAATTTATGAATGAAAAAATAACCCATGATTTATTTTTAAATTTGACATTTCTTGACATAGACTTGCTTAAACATGATCAAGTGGTTACCTTTATGAAGGCAAAACTAATAGCACAAGAAGGTTTAATAGGTGAAAAGAGGTTTAGGTGAGAATGACCATAAGAATATATCATAAAAATGGATGAAAAGTACCATGAGAATCATGCCATAGGTAGAGTTGTGGTACTCACACTTCAAGATTAGGTTATGATTATGACAGATAATCACATGATTTATTTGTAGTTGGTTTCCCTTAAAAATAGGATGATGAATGTGGTTTGAAATAAAGGGATGATCTTACATTAGACACAAGGTGACTAAGAACTTGGTTTAACAAAAGAATATGATGTGAACACAAAGCATTCAGGGGTTTAAGTTCTAATATGCCATAGATCCATGCTTGCATAAATGGTTGAAATCAACCAAGAGAGTATATGTCCCCCAATTAGTTTTCAACACTTGATGAGATGTGTAAAATAATTTTGGTTGAAAAAAAAGGTGAGGTTGGTTAGGTGATATTTTATTGGAGAAGGGTAATCTCCAATGGTTGGGGGAGAAGGTGAATCTCAAATAGTTAGGGTGGTGTCCAAATGGATTTCCATAATTTGGTATACCACTTGGTTCAAGTCAAGTTGATGGAGAAATGCAATTTTTCACATGTTTAGGAGAAGGTGACTGCTAAATAGGTTGGGTGGTGTCCGAATGGGTTGCCCAAATTTGGTATACCACTTGGTTTAGGTCAAGTTAATGGAGAAGGTAAAATCCAAAGGTTGGAGAGAAGGTGACTCCAAAATAGGTTTGGTTGGGTGAAGGTGAAAGGTAATGCCCAATATTTTAGGGTTGGTTGGTTGATAGGTTGATGAAAAAATGCCAAGGGTTAGTTTCATTAAGTGTTAAGGTATGGTTTGGGTTGATAAATGGTCAAAGCCATATGGAGGGAAATTTCCCCTCGTTTGCTCTTTCCATGGATGGTATAAGATAGGGAAATAATCCCAAGGTGAGGTTTTATTTTAATAAGAGAGTTTAGGAAAGTTGAAGATGATTTCATCCACCCCCAAAATGGGGTATTAGTTGTTAGTTTTAGTGCTTAGTAGGTCATATTTTTAGGTGGAGGTTCAGGGGAGATCACCGTTATGGTGATATGGAAATTAAAACATTGTTGGGTCAAATTTGGATAGGTTCAAGGTCTGAAAATGATGTTGGTAACATCATCCTGAAATAGAGGTGGGGTGGATAAGAGTGTTGAATTATCCCAATGAGGGAGATTAGGTGAGGTGTGGTTAGTGTTGACCAAATTTCACCTCAGTATAATTTGTTCAACCATTTTCATGGAGAGATAAACATCAATTATAAGAACACATCATTTCAGAGGTCCAAAATTGCAAATCAAGGAGGCTAAGGTGTTCTAGCTCCATTATAGTATACGTCACGGTTTTCCATAAGTCAAGTCTTGGCCTCTCATAAAACCAAGTTACTCCTCAAAACCAAGTCAAGTTCTATGAATGACTCAACTTTAAAAAGTTTCATAATTAGAAGTAATCTAGGTTTACGAACCTAAATTACTCCTTCCAATCCTTTGTGGGTTTTTAACAATGCATTACTTTAGGGTTTCCAAGGTACAAGTCTTATGAATTTTACAATAAAAAGCAATCGAAAAACCCAAAATGTTCTTGATAATGTTTCCCCCCAAGTGTCCCTTTATACTTTTTGAAGGGCACTTTGTTTTCCCAAGTGTCTCTTTAGAATTTTTTGAAGGGCACTTTGTTTGCCCAAGTGTCTCTTTGAACTTTTTTGAAGGGAAAATTTCTTCCCAAGTGACCATTCTGAAAAGTTTCTAAGGGAAATTTTTAGCCCAAGTGTCCCTTCAAAAATTTTTGAAGGTTACTTTTCTTCCCAAGTGACCCTTTGAAAAAGTTTCTAAGGGAACTTTTTATCCCAATTGTCCCTTCAGACTTTTTTGAAGGACACTTTTCTTCTGAGTGACCCTTGGAAAAGTTCCAAAGGACATTTATATCCTAAGTGTCCCTTTGGACATTTTTGAAGGGTACTTTGTTTTCCAAGTGACCCTTTGGAGAAGTTTCGAAGGGCACTTTTCTTCCCAAGTGACCCTTCAAATTTTTTTGAAGGGTACTTTATCTTTGTAAATTCCCTTTAGAAAATTTTTAAAGGGCCATTTCCTTTGGAAATACCCTTTAATTTTTTTTGAATGGACCTATGTGCCTTCTCCAAGGTCCTTTGAAACTTTTTGAAAGGGAAATTTTCTTCCCAGTGACCCTTCAAAAAAGTTTTAAAGGGCATTTTTTTCACTCAAGTGTCCCTTTAGACTTTTCTTAAGGGCACTTTTATTCCCATGTGACCCTTCAAAAAAGTTCCAAAGGGTAATTTTTAGCCCAAGTGTCCCTTCAAACTTTTCTAAAGGGCACTTTTCTTCCAAGTGACCATTCGAAATAGTTCTAAAGGGAGATTTTATCCCAAGTGTCCCTTCAGACTTTTATGAAGGGCAAATTTCTTCAAGTGACTCTTCAAAAATATTTTGAAGGGAAATTTTAGCCCAAGTGTCCCTTCAAACTTTTTTGAAGGGCACTTTGTTATCCAAGTGACCCTTCATAAAATTTTTGAAGGGCACTTTTCTTCCTAGGTGACCCTTCAAAATTTTTTGAAGGGCAGTTTGTCTTTAGAAATTCCCTTAAAAAAATTTCCAAAGGGCCATTTCCTTTGGAAATGCCTTTCAGAATTTTCTGAAGGGACCCTGTGCCTTCCCCAAGTGTCCTTCAAAACTTTTCTAAAGGACACTTTCCCAAGTGTCCTTCAAGAAAAGTTCCTAAAGGAACTAGCCATTGCCTTTTAGGAAAAATCCCCAAAAGAATTATTTCAAAAAAATTGTCTAAAGGAATTACTTTGGGAAATTTTCTTGAAATAATAAACTCAACCCAATGGATCCCCATGACATGCCATAGGATGTCAAGTTTAATACAACCAACTAGCCATTGGGGTGAAAAGATGATGTGTCATAAGACGTCAAATTAAGGGTGGCCAACTAATCATTGGAGTGCAAAGATTACATGTCACAATATGTCAATTTCATGCCTAAAGTATTCAAGAAAGGAGTAAATTCTTTTAAATAATTTGATAGGGTCTTAATCAAAGATAGTGAAAATTGGGTTTCTCAAAGAGATTTGCTTATGACTTTTACAAGTAAAAGTAATCAAAAATCTTGAAAAGGAAGAGACAATGCTTTTCAAGTTTTTAAAAGATCTTTGTTTATTACTTTTACAAGTAGAATCAATCAAAGAACCCAAATAATCAAGTAGAAGTAAATTCACTTGAAAAACTTGAATGGGTCTGCAATACAAAATGTGGGAGCTCTCATGAAGAATCTAAGGGTCATAGTGGTGATCTGAGCCATTTCTAATGGAGGATCATCCTACCATTGATTTTTTAGTGATCTTAGTCATTTCATGAAAGTGAATTAAAGATAAGGAAAAACTCCAACTGAATGAGAGAACACCTAGAAACAATTTCACCAGAATGGTGACTACAAACCATTTTGGAGGATTCAATTTTGATGCCCAAGATCTCTCTCTTTTCTCCCTCTTTTTCTATAAATATGACCCTTGGGCTCTTTTTTTTTATCATCCAAAGATAGCATAGTGAAGACCTATTGTAAAGTTTTGCCATTTTCTTGCCATTGAGTAAAGAAGCACAAGACTATTTTATTTCTAATTTCTAGACATTTTCCTGGGCATGTAAGAGACATAGAGTGATATCATGTGATGTTTTATCCTTCTATTCTCTATCCTTCATGTTTTTGAGTAAAGAACTGATCCAATAGGTCATGGAGAATGCATTCTAGCTATATGATATTTTGCACATGTGTAACCTTTTTTCTAGACTATACAAGTTATATTTTCTAATTATTTACCTTGTGTGATCTCATTCATTTTGTCTCTACATTGAAATACTTATGTTGAAATATTTTAGATCTTGAGTTATAGACTATATTCTGGTTTATTATGCATAAGTATAAGGCATATATGTGGATACTAATTCTTGGTGTATCACCATCTTAGACTAGGATTTTCATTTATGCAAACTTATGACTCTTTTCACTCATATAAACTGATTCAACAGTGTTATTACACAAAATATAATATATGGAGTTGGCCCTTTAAATTTAGAGGTTCATTTCCACTTATAGTCACATCCATAGGCCTGTAAATGTCCCAATGTTTCCCAAATATGGAGGAGGCTTGAACAACCTTATTTTAGGGTGTAATATTTAGAGACAAGAGTTCTAGCATGCCTAATGGGACTTGAATTATTGCTAAGTCAAGGTGAATGCTAGTCTTGATACACCTAAGTAGTATAAATACTCCTAACACAACATTTAGCAACTCTAAAAGGGTGTGAATCCATGGTTCTAGACCAAATTTTATACATTATCCTACATGGTCCTCACAAGGTCCTTAAAATTTTCTGACCAAACCCCTTCAGATGAAGCTTTTCTTGAAGAACAATACCCTAAACCACTCCTAGTCTTATTAAATACTTGGCAAGGAGGTTTTGGGGAAGAAGCAAAAGAGGTTAAGGAAGCTCAAGGAGAGGAGGAAGTTGAAGAATAAGAAGAAATATAGGATCAAAGAGGAAGAAGAGAAATTGGGGAAAGGGGAGAGATAGATAGACGTCAACCCTTCCTTGATTTTAATACCCAAAACCTAATAGATATTCCTGCATATGACCCCATCCCTCCAAATACTACCAAAAATCTTCCTAGTTTCAATGAAGAGGGTCCTATTACCCCATCTGAACATATTAGAGACATATCTAATTTTTTCAATTTCCATAATGTTACTAGGGCCAACATAGCCATTAAGTTACTTGATATGTTTTTAAAAGGCAAAGTACTTGACTGGTATAAAACATTGGATGGGGGATGCATTACAAGTTGGGATGGTTTTGGAAACCTATTGGTGACAAGATTAAAAAATAAGAGTGATCATGTTTCCCTAATACATCAGTGAATGTAATAAGAAGAGGTCCAAATGAATCCATAGGAGATTTCAATGAGATATTTCAAAGAACATGGTATAGACTATCACCAATCATGAGACCCCCTCTTAGCTTTTTGTTCTCAACATATCTCAAAGGGATTGGTACTGATGTTTTTATTATGTTACAATCAATTGGAGGATTCACTCTTCTAGGTGCATATGAGCTAGAAATTGAGGATGAGAATAGCCTAATTCAGGTTGGAAGACTCCCTCTAAGAGTTTCCATACCTTTTCTAGCCCACAATTCAGTTGAAGATTCAAGCATGTCACTAGTTCCTAATGCTAATTTGAAGCCAAGAGCCTTTCCCAAGAACATGGATAACATTGTGGACAAGGATGAATAAATCATATCATTGAGAGCTCAGCTCAAGCAAGTTCAATATCAGGAAAGTGTTCCTCCTAATTCATAATAGTATCCTCAAAAAGGATATAGAGCTCCATCCCAATACAATTATCAAGGGAGAGGAAAAAATTAACAAGGTTACAATAGGTATCCCAATGCATATAATTAAAATTCTACTTCTCTCATAAAGGTTATTATTCTAGTTCATGCAAATCTAATGTAAGGAGAAGATCATGTGAACTAATGGGGGTAAACTCAAGGTCAATTTGCACATGATGATGGAGGAACTAGCTATGGTTTGACTACACAAGAAGAAGCTAATCCTTACACCACATTTTAAGAAGCATGTCCCAGCCAAAGGGATAATCATAAAGAAGGCAATAGCCCAAGTGTGGGGATGATGAACTTTCAAGGAAAGGAAAATGTTGTGTTGACTCAAGGCATGTCAATTGTAGATAATATAAGGTCCAAGAAGAGAGCCTTGGGAAAAGGCCAAGAGCCACAAATAGTTCCAAGTGATGCCTTTACAAAGCCACAAAATGCCAATCAAAGTGTTGCACCTCTTACAATCCATGTTCCTCAACAAACTTAGAATGTAAATACAGCTACCAAGACTGTAACACAATAGGCAAAAATTCCTTTATTACCATCTTAAATGTAAGATAAAGTGACTAATCCATCTCTAAATATTGTGGTCTCATTAAAGAGAACTAAGACAAGCACATCCCTTTGGGAGGTTCTACATATACATGGTCAAAAGGAGATTTTGCAAGATCAGTTAGCAAACATGCAGGTGGCTCCTCAATATTTAAGGCATCATAGTTTGGCTCTCAAAAATTCTCCAAATCATCTTTTGGATCCTTCCAATAAATTTGAAAATCCTCCACCCTTACACCTCACACTCATTATAGGAGATAAGTTTGTCCACAATTATATTTTGGATAGTGGAACAACCACTATTGTTATGCCTAAAGTAGTGGTTGATAAGCTAGGTTTGAACTATGAGCCACATCATAAAGGCATGTTGTAGATGGATAAAAATCTAACCAAGATGGTATGATTGGTCAAATGTCTAAATTTTTTTTTACATGGCTGGCCAAGCTTCCCTATCATGTAAGATATTGTGGTAGACCTTCTAGCACACTTTACTGTATGATTGTCTAGGGAATTTATGACAAAAATAGGAGGATACCTTTATACTGATTGGTCCTTTCTAGATTTCAAGATAAGGTATGGAACTAAGGTAAGCATAATGACTCATCCATTATCAATGTTCCACATTGATCCATACTTGGATACAATGACAAATCAAAATTATTTAATCAGTAAAGAGGAGGAAACAATCCTAAATAGCGAAACATCTTCTCATCTTGAAGGAATTTTTGGTACATCACCAAAACACATGGCCTTGATCCTTACACTTTCACCGAGGAAATTTATTTGAGAGTTTACTTCATGTATGAGAAAAATGTCCCAATTCCTTCACTCACCAATGAAGATCATGAGCTTGATGGCATGTGGGAAATGTTCTTTGATGGTTCAAAAATCAAAATAGGTGTATGATCTAGTGTCATGTTAGTTTCCCCATCAAATAATCATTAATACTCTTCTTATAGGTTTCACTTTATTTGTACTTACAATGTAGTATAATATGAAGGCTTAGTTCATGGTCTCCACTGGGCAAAGAAGAGAGGAATCAAACTTTTGAGAGTCTATAGAGATAGTGAATTGGTCATTCATCAAGTAATAAGTCAAACTATATAAAATAACCCCTTGATCAAGTCCTATAAGCATAGGGTATGGGATATACTTGAGGATTTTGATGCCTTCAACATCCAACCCATACCAAGAGACTTAAACAAGCATGCTAATAAATTGGCTGCAATTCGAGCACATTTTGACTCAACTGCTAATGTTGAACAAGAGAAGGATCAATATAATATCAAGATCATTGTGAGACCTTCCATTCTAGATAATGAAGTGTCATGGTAAGTGTTTAAAAGTGATGAACACATTGCTTACTTCTTGTAAAATGAGGCAGGCTTCTCTTCAAGAAACCAAAGGAAGTTGCATGATCATTATAAAGAGCATATTATATAGATAAAGATTAAAAAAATAGCCAAGGGGATGATTACATTGGAGATTTTCTTAAATGAGGATGATTAAAATAAAAACCAAATAATGAGTATATCAAAAAAATAAGATAACTACAAGAGAGTTCTAATTTTCAAGGATAAACTTTTGAAGATTGGCAAGGCTTGTTCTCACCTAGAAAGGCAAGATTTTATTGCATTATGCAAAGAGTTTCATGACATATTTTCTTGGGAATACAAGTACCTAAAAGTGTTTGACCCAATTCTGGCTCATCACACCACTGAGTTGGAGCATGGAGCTAAATTGGTAAGACAAAAGCAAATTCCTATTAACCCCAAGGTAGAAGAACTCATGAAGAAAGAGCTGACCAATTTGATTGAGTCTAGGATTATATTTCTTATCAAGAACTCAAATTTGGTATCCAACCTTGTGCTAGATTTAAATAATAATGGAGAAATCAGACTTTGTGTGGATTTTTGTGATCTAAACAAAGTGTCTCTCAAAGATCATTACCCACTCCCTTCCATGGAAAAAATTCTACAAGTTGTTTCAAGTTCTCAACATTTCACACTTCTTGATGGTTATTCAAGTTATAATCAAATATTAGTAAATGTAGAGGATCAATTAAAGATAGAATTCACTATCAAGTGGAGGACATTTTCCTACAAGAAGATTCCATTTGGTTTATCCAAAACTAGAGTTACATTTCAAAGGGCAATGGACATGGTTTTCAATAGTTTGATTAATAAATTTTTGCTTGTTAACCTTGATGATATAACCATTTTTTCAAAGGATGTTGCTGATCATATGAGACATCTAAGGTAGTGTTTGAGAAGTGTATAGAGTATGGCATATCCATCAATCCAAATAAGTGCATCTTCACTGTCTATGAAGGTAAGCTTTTGGGTCATGTTGTTTAAAAAGAAGGCTTATATAATAACCCTGAAAGGATTGAATCTATTCTAATCTTGTATTTTCCTCAACATCAAAAAAGGATACAAAGTTTCTTTGGAAAAATAAAATTTTTAAGGAATTTTATCCTAAACTTTGCAACTGTGGTAAATCCTATCACAGCCATGTTAAAAAAGAACCAAGTTTTTACTTGGACAAAGGAAGGTAAATGCAACTTTGAGGCAATCAAGAAAGTAATTTTAGCCTCTCCCACTCTCTTAAATATGAATTTTTCTAATTATTTCATTCTTTATACTTTTTCCAACCTAGATGCAATCTCATCCATGCTTATGTAAAAGATTGAAAAGGATGTTGAGCAACCAATTACTTTCTTTAGCCAAGGCTTAGAAGACTACGAAGTGAGATATTATTTCATTGAGAATAAAGATTTAACCATCATCAAAGGTTTGAAATTTTTTATTAATGTGGTTTTCAAAAACATGATCCATGTCATGGTCTCCCATCCTAGCACCAAAGAGTTTCTCCTGAGTAGGGATCTCAATGAGAAGAGAGTTGGATGGATCACAAAGGTGATGGAATATGACATTGACATCAAGGTAACCAACCTAGTAAGAGGAAGAGGTTTATGTGAGCACTTAGAATTTTAATTTAAAGAGCCAAAAGAGCAATCCTTAGATAATCAAGTTCAAGACTATCCAGTTGATTAAATGCAAAAATCAAAGTTGGACACAAGACAACATTGTTTTTATTCAAAATGGTGAGTGTCCCAATGGATTGAACAAATCTCAAATAAGGTATTTTAGGTTACAAGATATTATTTATTGTCTTATGTATGGCATTATATTTAAGAAGGATGTGATAAATATGTTGCTAAGATGTATTAAAAATGACCAATTTGATATGATACTAGAAATGTCTCATAATGGTGCAAATGATGGTCACTTCTCTCCTAGAGCAATAGCTACAAAAATAATGATATGCTCAAGGTAATGGATTGGATGAGTCTACCAATAAAAATATCATCAAGAAAATCAAGATAAGATTAGAAAAAAATCAAAGAGCATGGCATAGTAAGCTAAAGATAACCTTATCGATAGACAAAATCACTCCTAAAAAGTCAATTGGCAATTCTCCCTTTGTACTTATCTATGGGAGAGAAGCTAGGTTGTCCATATCACAAGAGCTCCCTACCTTGGAACTTGCACAACAGCTAGAATTACTTGAAAACACTCCCATGGAATTAATATAGCTACATGAGGTAAGAGATGATGCACACAAAGCTTTGGAATACCATCAAGTCCTCATAAATAAATCCTTTGACAAAAGAGCAAGGGAAAGAGTGTTTAAATAAGGCGACTTGGTATTGAAATGGGATGAAGATAGAGAAAAAAAATAAAACATACAAAGTTTTATTCCTTGTGGAGTGGTCCTTAAATAATAAACAAATTCAAGCAAAGAAACTCCTTTCAACTATCTAGAATGGATGGAGAAGAGCTACCTATTCCAGTGAATAGAATCCAGTTGAAGCCTTACTTTTGACCCTTTCTAGCCATGTCTTATATATAATTTATTTTGGTGTGTTTTTTTTCCTAAGTTCTTTGTAGCACAATGCATTTTCCCTCCCTTTGTTTGGTGTGCATCTTTTCCTTGTGTGTGTAATCAACCCAGCTAGCATTTTTTTAAACCAAAGCTTGTTTACTTCCTATTGAAGTAATTGTATCTGTGACTCCATGCCAATGGAAGGATTTAGGTGACTATTTTTGACATAGTAGGAATTCCTCCCCTTAGAATCACCAAGAATGTTGACCAAATTTTAACTTAGTATAACTTTTTCAACCATTTTCATGGAGAGTCAAACAATAATTGTAAGAACAGGTCATTTTATAGGTCTAAACTTACAAGTCAAGGAGGATAAGGTGTTTTGGATCCATTGTAGTATATGTCAGACTCTCCATAAGTCAAGTCTTGACCTCTCATAAACCTGAGTTACTCTACAAGACCAAGTTAGGTTCTATGAATGACTTGACTTATAAAATTTTCATGAGTAGAAGTAATATGGATTTATGAACCCAAATTAGTCCTTCCAATTCTTTATGGGTTTTTAACGATGCATAACTTTGGGTTTTCTAAGGAGTAAGTCTTATGACTTTTACAAGAAAAATTAATCAAAAAACTTGAAATGTTCTTGATAATCCCCAAGTGTCCCTTCATAATTTATTGAAGGGCACTTTTTTTTCCCATGTGTCCCTTCAAAAAATTTTGAAGGGAACTTTTCTTCCCAAGTGACCCTTTGAAAAAAATTTGAAGGGTAATTTTTATCCCAAGTGTCCCTTCAGAATTTTTTGAGAGGTACTTTTCTTCCCAAGTGACCCTTTAGAAAAGTTTTGAAGGGCACTTTTTAGACCAAGTGTCCTTTCAAACTTTTATGAAGGGCATTTTTCTTCCAAGTGACCTTTCAAAAAAGTTTCAAAGGGCACTTTTAGTCCAAGTGTCCCTTTGGAATTTTTCAAAGGGAGCTTTTCTTCCAAGTGACCCTTCAAAAAAGTTCTAAAGTGCACTTTTAGGCCAAGTGTCCCTTCAAACAATTTTGAAGAGTACTTTGTTGTCCAAGTGACCCTTTGAAAAAGTTTCAAAGGGAACTTTTATTCCCAAATGACCCTTCAAACTTTTCTGAAGGGTACTTTGTCTTTGAAAATACCCTTCAAAAAAGTTTTGAAGGGCCATTTCCTTTGGAAATTCCCTTCAGAATTTTTCAAAGGGCCATTTCCTTTGGAAATGACATTCATAATTTTCTAAAGGGACCTTGTGCCTTCCCCAAGTGTCCTTCAAAACTTTTTTGACGGATACTTTCCTAAGTGTCCTTTAGAAAAATTTCCCATAGGAATTATTAATTTCCTTTCAAGAAAAATCATTGATATAATTCCTTTGAATAAATTATTTGAAGGAATTACTTTAGGAAAATTTCTTGACAAAATAAGCATGACCTGATGGATTCCCATGATGTGCCACATGGCATCAAGTTTAATATAACCAATTAGCTATTGAGGTGAAAAAATGATGTGTAGTAGGACATCAAATTCAAGGTGGCCAAATAGCCATTAGGGTTTAAATATGACATGCCATAGGATGTCAAATTCATGTCTAAAGTCTTCAAGAAAAGAGTAAAGCCATTCATAGAACCCGACAGGGTCTTAAGCAAAGATAGTGCAAATCAATTTTCCCAAAGAGCTTTGCTTATGATTTTTACAAGTAAAAGCAATCAAAAATATTGAAAATGAAGAGATAATGCTTTTTGGGTTTTCAAAATAGCATTGATTATGACTTTTATAGGTATAAGTGATCAAATCAATTGAAGAAACAAGTAGAAGTAAAGTCACTTGGAAAATCCAAATGGGTTTACAGTGCAAAATATGAGAGATCTTAGGAAGAATCTAAGGTTTGTAGTAGTGATTTGAGCCATCTATTATGGAGGGTCATCTCATCATTGATTTTGTAGTGGTATTAGTCATTTTAAGAAGGAAAATCAAAGAGAAGGACAAACTCCAATTGAATGAGAGAACAAATGGAATCAGTTTTACCAAGATGGTGACTACAAACCATTTTAGAGGCTTCTATTTTGGTGCCCAAGAGATCTCTCTTCTCTCCTTCTCTTTCTATAAATAGGACCATTGGGCTCTTGTTTTATCATCCAAATATAGTATAGTGAAGCCCTACTGAAATGTTTTACCATTTTCTTGCCTTTAAGCAAAGAAGTATAAGTCTATTTTATTTCTAGGTTCTAAACATTTTCTTGGGCATGCAAGAGACACAAAGTGATAGAAAGTGATGTTTTATCCTTCTATTTTCTATCCTTCATGGTTTTTAGTAAATAATTGATCTAATAGGTCATGGAGAGTGTATTATAGCTGTATGAGATTTTGCACATGTATAACCTTTTTTATGGACTATACAAGTTGTCTTTTCTATTTATTTACCTTGTGTGATATCATTCATTTTGTCTCTACAATGAAATACTTATGTTGGAATATTATAGAGATTGAGTTATAGACTATATTATATTATATTATATTATATTAAGCATAAGTATAAGGTATACATGTGGATACTAATTCTTAGTGTATCACCATCTTAGACTAGGCTTTTCATTTATGTAAACTTATAACTCTTTTCACTCATACAAACTAGTTTAGAAATCTTATTACACAAAAGCTAATATAGGGAGCTATCCCTTTCAACGTAGAGGTTAATTTCCACTTATAGGCACACCCATAGGCCTGGAAATGTCCCAACATTACCCAAATATGGAGGAGGCCTAAACAACCCTCTTCTAGGGTGAAATATTTAGAGACAACAAGTAGCTTCGATAAAAGGGTATCCAAGATTCAAGAAAAATAAAATAGAGGGTTGATGGTTATTTATGTTAATAGATAAATTATTTATGGCTAGAATAAAATTTAGGTTGATCACAGTTAATTTATTTGGTTTAGAGGTTGTTTTGATTAGTTGAGGGAGGTAGGATGGGTGGTGTCTAAATAGGTTACCCCAATTTGGTATACTTCTTGGTTCAGGTTAGGTTGATAGAGAAAGGTAATCTCTAATAGTTTATGGAGAAGGTGACTCCCAAATAGGTTAAGTGGTATCCAAATGGGTTGCACCAATTTGGTATACCACTTGGTTCAGGTTAGGTTGATTTAGAAGGTACTATCCAAAGGTTGGGGTGAAGGTGACTCCCAAATAGGTTTGGTAGGGTGAAAGAGAAAGGTAATGTCCAATAGTTTAGGTTGGTTGATAGGTTGAAGTAAAAATGACAAGGGTTAGTTTGGTTAATAATTAAGGTATGGTTTGGGTTGATAAATGGTCAAAGCCATATGGAGGGAAAGTTCCCCTAGTTTTCTCTTTCCATGGATGGTAGAGGATGGGAAAATGATCCCAAGGTGAGGTGTTGTTTAATAAGAGGGTTTAGGAGGGGTGAAGATGACTTCATCCACCCCTAAAAGTGGGTATTAATTATTAGTTTTTAGTGGTTATTAGGTCATGTTTGTAAGTGGTGGTTTAGATGGGATGGTCATTATGGTGCTATGTCAAGGAAACATCATTGGGTCAGATTTGGATAGGTTTGAGGTCCAAAATGATGTTGGGAACATCATTCTAAAATAAAGGTGGGGTGGATAAGAGTGTCAAATTTCCTAAATGAGGGAGCTTAGGTGATGTATGGGTAGCCTAGATATATGGGTATCTAAGATTCAATAAATATCAAATGGAGGGTTGATGTTGATAGATAAATTACTTATGGTTGGAATAAAAATTGGGTTGATCATGGTTAATTGATTTGGTTTAAAGGTTGGTTTGATTGGTTCAGTGAGGTAGGATGGGTGATTGATCCATCTTGTTGGTTGGGTTTTATTTTTTGTTTGGTTTTTTTGGTAAGGTAAGGTGATAAATATCTGACCCTATTTAAAAGGGAATCAAACCAAAAACAATGTCAATAGGTAGATGAAAACTAGCAGATTATAGAGGAATTGAATGGGTTTAATTTTAATTGAGGTTGGGTTGGATTTAGTTATAGGTGAGGTGTTTTGAGCTTTGGTTAACTCCATTAAAAGGGGAAGTGGAAGAGGTGGGTTGGTTTCCTTAATGATTGTTTTAAAGGAAAGTTGAGAAGGCTCTTCTTAGTCAACAAGTGGGTGGTTTAAGGTTGATTTTTCCTTAGTAATGATTTCAAAAGGAAGTTGAAAAGGGTGCACTTGGTTAACAAGTGGATCAGTTGGGGTTTCAATTATGATTTCCTTAGTTATAAATACACTAAAGACCAAATATAATGAAGGGACCTTATTGTGTTAAGGGCTTTGGTCATGAGCTTGCACAATAATGGGTGAAAAAATAGGTTCAATAATTGATTGTTTCAAGACATTCAAGGCTAGGTTGGGGGCAACATGGAGAATATTTTTTGGAACCTCATTTTGATCGATAAGGTTTTGGACAAACATCTTAAAAGACCCACATCTATCTACCACATGTCCATTTTTATGATGATATGTACAAAAATCATTCTCTATGAGCCAAATGGGTTTTTGAAGAGAAGCATTGATGGGTTTGATTTGAGTGAGTCTAATGACAAAATTTCTTAAAATTTTGTCAAGGATCAAAGCATATGATTCGCCCAATGGGGTATAATACCTAAGAAGAGGGTGTACCAATGGTTCTTGAGGTTGTGAGCTGGTTGGTTGGTTTGGTAAAGTTGGTTGGTCAAATAAGTTTGGTTTATTTGACAAGTCTGAGTGATTTGATGGGTTGGATATGCTTGATAAGGTTGGTAGGTTGGAAAAATTTGGTTGATAGTTATTGGTTGGATTTGGTGAGGTTGGTTGGTTTATTAAGATTGGTGGGTTCAAAAAGTTTGGTTGGTTGGATAAGGTACATAAGGTAGGTTTATTTTAGATATTGGATAAGGTTGAAATATTTGATATATTTGACATGGTTGATATGGTGGGTAGGTTTCATATGGTTGGGTGGTTTAATAATTTTTATTGGTTTAATATGGTAGGTTGATAGTTATTGGTTGGATTTGATGGGGCTGAGAAGGTTGAGAAGGTAGGTAAAGTATATTGGATTGATAGGTTTGATAACATCAGTAAGGGTGATAAGATTGATTAGTTAGAAAATTTTGTTTGATAGTTATTGGTTGGATAAATATTGGTTTGATTTGATGATTTTGATAAATTAGGTTGATAGTGGTTGGTTTGATAATCATTGGGTTGATAGTTGTTGGTGGTATGACTAGGGGGATAGACCAAGTCTTGGTTTTAAGATAAAGAAGATTGCCACAAAGGGGGTATAGGTGATTGATATGATGGTTGAGGTAGGTAATCAATTTTTTAATGTAGTTGAGGTAATTGATATGATGGTTGGGATGGGTAACCCAAATATTAGTGAGGTTAAGATAATTGAGGTAGGTTATGACAAGGATCAAATAAGAGTTGAAAGGTTATTGGTTGGTTGAGGTGATGATTAAGTGGTAGTTTAAAGATTATTAATTGGTTATAATTAGGGTTAAATTGATTGTAGGTAAGGTTAGGTTGGTTTTAAGTGAGGTTGGGTCAATTTTAGGTGAGTTTGTGTGGGTTATAGTCATGGTTGGGGTGATTTTAGGTAAGGTTGGGTTAGTTGTTGGTAGGGTTGTGGGTATAAGTGGCTCTTAATGAAAGTTAACATTCTAAGGCAAGATGGTTGTCTTATAATATTCTAATGAAGTTAGGATCTCCTAGAGAGAATGTAGATGGGCTCCCTATTGAACAAGGAAATAGAGATGAGGTAGGTGAAGGTAAGATGGTATAAGGTTGCCAAAAAGAGTTAGATTCTTGAAAAATCAAAAAAAGAGAAAAAAATAAAATGATCAAATAAATCCAACACATGCTATAGTATGTTAATCCTAGAGGTTAGTTTTAATCTCACTTTTGGTATATGCCTTGAGTTATACGAAAGTGTGATAGAAGTTGGCTTGTAGATCAAGTGCTATAAGAATAATTTATGCATGGTTTTGGGTTGTTTGGGTGCTCAAAATAATTTTTATTAGAATTTGATATGTGGTTTGGTATCGGGGCCTACCTCCTCACTTCATACATTGTATCAATAAGGGTGTTAGGTGATTTGCCGGTATATATCAAATTCTAGAGTTTATACTCAACCAAAGAGTCGAGTTGGTTCTTCCCTTGGTAATGACCTCTAAATGGGATTGTTAGGAAAGGGTAATGTGACTGCTAGGTGATGAAAACCCAATTGCTCCTTATCTCAAATTATTTTAATATTTGATTGATGAAAGTAATTTGGCTAGTTTGTGCAATAAAAGTGGTGTTACGATAAGATTATTGTGCTTTAATTCAAAGTGAACTATTATTAAAAGAAATAACTAGATGCAATTGATTTTAAGCCAAAAAGAAATTTTAGTTTAAACTATGAGCATAGATAGAGAAAAGAACATACAAATGCAAATAAAAAATGGGAGTAAGGACTCTAGGTCCCATCGAGCGTACTAGAATGTTTACGTAAATTTTAGCTTAAGTTCTAAGAAAGAGAGAAAATAAACTCAATATAGGTGTGGTTGAAAAACTTATTTGTTTTTGTGCATGTTGAATTAGAAGAATATGAAGAGCTCCTCTTTATATTGGGATGAAAACATGTAGATAATAAATCACTCAAATAAATAGTTGATTAGTTAGGTAGGAGTGTGGATTGCCTAGAAAGCTAGATCCAATAAGTATAGGACTTATTTGGAGGATATCAATCCACATTTTAAATAAAATTAATGATGATAAAATAAGGTTGCATAACATAAATTAAAGTACTTAATTTAGGTGAAATAAATAATATTAAAAAAATGCTTAGATTAACAAGATAACATTATGGTGAATGTCAAACTATCAAAATATGGTTTAGGTATGGTCAAGGTATTATTTATAGTTTGTATTGTGACAAAAATAAAGAAAATAAAGTTTTGGTTGAGGTTGAGAAGTGGTTTATACTTACTAATTTTGGGTGTCTAATTTTACACAGTGACTGTCAATGATCAGGGTGACTGGCGATAGTCAGGATTGAAAGTGAAGGTGATCATTGGTGGTTACTACCAATTCTAGTTTGGGTCAAGAATGTTTCTTGGTTGAGGTTTAAAAATGATTCTAAAAAGTGGGTTTGGGTCAGATGTTGTTTGTGAGGTGGAGGGTAAGACTTAGAGGTGGTTGGTTGGAGGGTTATTCATTTAAATGATTGAAAGGAGGTTATGGGTGGAATTCTAAACTAAATAATTGAAACCTAAAACAAATAACAATATACTTAACTTATTATTTGACATTTTATGTTTGATGGCTTGGATAAGTTATAGACCTTATTGAAGATGATTATTTATGAAGAGATACTTGCATAACAAGTTGTTTGATCTACAAAAGGAACTATTGAATACCTGAGCTTCTAATAATAATTGTAGATGGATTTGACCTCTCAAGCCTCTTTCTCTTATAGGCACAATCAAGATGTGGAAGTGAAGGTTTAATTAGGCCATCTAAATATAAATTTTCTATGTAAAGGCTCACAACAAGATTTAGATGAGTTATATTTAGAAAATCTTGGTGGATCAATGCATGTTCAATGTTTAGGTGGTGAAAAAATAATCATTGATGATTACTATCAGTGAAAAGATAACTATCAATAGTTACTATCAGTGGAAACCTGACCATCAATGGTAACTTTCAATGAAAACTTGATCATCAAATGTTATTGTCAGTGGAAACCTGATCATCAATGGTCAAGCTAATCATCGATGGTTAGGGTTGATATTTAGGGTGATCATCAATGGTTGAAGGTCAAAGGTAAATTTTGGGTTAAAAGGGTAGGTGGGTTAGGTTAGGGGTTAAAAGATCAAGGTTTGGCCCAAGGTGGTCTTGAGATGGTCTAGTGTTATTTTTGACATATTTAGAATCATAGTGTGTATATTTTTTGTGTCTATAATAAAAAAGCCTTAAATAAAGTAAATAAACTTAAATCATTCCCTTCAATGATGGATGAGTAGATAATTTGTCTAAAGCACAATAATTTCAAAAAAGCTTCCCATATCAGTCAATTTACCATATATAGTAACAAATAAAAACACCCACTTTCAAAATCACAACAAAAGTAAACTAATTTTGAAAGCCACAATCAACTCTCACACAACACAATAAGGTGAAAACTACAATTGGTTTTCACAAATAGACTTACCACATCGATCAATATACACTTTGTATGGCATAGACTTGTTTATAGTTACTCCTCAAAAACCTATAGAAGAGGCATGCTAGTCTCACAAGAAGGTTCTATTTTCATCCATCTCCTCTTTATATACTATAAGCTAGGGATTTTGAGCTTACTTAACATTATATGGTCAAGATGCATTTTTACCAATTAACATATTCTAATATGAATCATTTGAATGGATTATGTTCATTATCCCAATCCAACTTTGGTTTTCTATTAGTCCTTACTAAAGAAAAATCATCATGTCCTCTTCCTAACCTATTGTGGCTAGTTGATATTTTCATTATAACATTTAGCTCTTGATAATATTCTCTGTTATCCTGTCTAGTGTTTTTATTTAAATTACCTCATGTGTTTTACCTTAAAAAATTTAACAATAGTCATATGCACATGTGTCATAAGCAAATGCAAAACCACAATCATAACCATAACAAACATGATAACATTATAGCCTCCATGAGCAATAATGCAATCAACCATTTTTCATCACATGTCTAAATATAAATAATGAAGCATATACTCATTAAAATTTAGCATGTCATAAGCAAATAAGAAGCATACCCATAAATCAAAGCCATCTCATGCTTAGCCAGGTAAGTCTACATCAATGTCTAAACATCCATAGCATAAGCATAATTCATAATCAATATAACATCACCTCATAAGCATTAAACAACAATGTAAATCATAATCCATGAATATGAGCAAAAAATAAAGATCATATATATAAATCATGAGTCAAATAACATCATATTGTATACAAATAGATATAAATGTCTCTCTCTCTCAAAATGTGCAACTCATCACATTCACTCATAGGTTGAAATCAAAATGATATAAAGTAATATATACTATGTATAATTTATGTCTTGTCTATGCCCCTAGGGCACCACTATCTCCTAGTGTACCACTATCCCCCCATAACTATCCACCTGTAGTACCTGCTTGCCCACCTACAAATGTTTCCCACTAACTTGATGTCACCACACTAGCACCACTTACCAAGATTTCTCTATACTCACCCTAGTAGGGTTCATCAAGACACTACCTCCAAACTATAGCCTCATAATACCATAACTCCTCCACTATAGCTAGGTATCATTCCATGGGGATGATTCTTGATGGTCTTGTAATTTTTTTTGATCCTCCTCCTCTCTACCTTAGGGAGTCCCTCTCCTATGTAACCAAGGCTAGTGAAGTCCTCACCTAGTCCCTATCAACTGTAAGAATCACAACCTAACCCTGTAACACAGCCACCTAACCTTATAGAGTTGTAACCTATGCTTGTGTATTGGCTAGTGCTACTTTTTCTTGAGCATCTAGGGTACCCCCTATACTTGTGCCCTTTGACCCTCTCTCCTAGCTAGTTCCACATCCATAAGTACTCTACCACTATCACCATAAAAAAAAATATGATACTGTATATAGCACCTGGTACCATACCATGTAACCATCTACAAATCCAACATCATCTATTTATGACCTAGTTGGTAACTCCTATTAATCTAGTAATATCAGCATGTGATGTGTCTCTAATAATAATAGCTCTGAGTCCCCATTCTTGTACCTAGGAAATACACCTAGAATAACTAACACCATACCCTATCAAATGGGATGAACTCTACCTCTCCATCCCTTTGGCTGAGAATCCACTTATAACTCTATAAGGATAAGGTCTACCTCCTATATCTAGGCCATACTAAAAAATAAATGTATGGTCTCCAAGTGATGTCTCTAATAACTAGTGTACTAAATGTACCCCTGAACTAATACACATCATGTGTGCCTCCTCCTACACCTAAGGCAATGAAGTCACTTCTCCATTGTATGAATCCAATTGGGAACTATATCTATGTGTATCCAATCCATAACATCCCCACTGACCTTAGTACCCAGATGTGCTCATGCCCAACATCATAGGACCAAGCCATCACTAATGTCATATCTCTTATGGGCCCTATATTTACATAGCTCCTTGTATTTATATAATAAGAGTATAGGTACCTACCCAAATATAGTCTACCCTAATATAAAATCAACCAACACCCCAAATATCAAGTATGGGAACCTCCCACTGCTCAAGTCAAGAAGGGAAAAAGATGAGACAAGCATCATAAGCATTGCTAGGAGTTTCCTCTCACTTGGATCAATCTGGGATGGTGTGTTATAGCTAAAACCCACAACATGCTATCTGACCCAATCTCAATATGATCCTCTTCCTCCTCTCACTCTATATGATAGATTGAATCACCGTAGAGAGGTAGTTGTGTGATCCTATTCACATCCTCTAACAAGATCATCATCTTGTTGATTTTTAGTAAGAAGGTTTTCATAGTTGGATCCCATCTCTTGATGAGCACTATGATCATAGATGCATCCCAAGGAACATGCTAAAAATACCTCATCACCCCCAACCAAACCTCATTCATATGGGACCAGTTAGTTGGGGTCATCCCTTGGTGGATCTATACAAAGATGAGTGGCACTATATTGTGCATCTATATCTAATGCCAAGCCTACAATAATTCATTTGAAAATATGATTAGTCACCTACACCATTATTACCTACCATACCTTACCCTTTAAATTTACACATCAACCTATTTCTCTACTCATCCAACCTATCTTAGTCTTCTAGCCTATAAGGTTAGCCTATATCTAACAACTCCCATCTAATTTGCCTTATCATTTTAAGCACTTTTCAAAAACTATCTTTCTCACTAGGTGACCACTGACAGTCATAGTTGTCACCAAAGATCAGACATCCATTTTATTAAGGATATCAACCATCAATGGCCAAACTTAACTACTAATGGTCGTTTTGGGTATTCCACTAGTAAAACACCCAAAACATACCCTACCCCAAAACTAGACAAATAATAGATGAAACCTCTTACTTTTCCATCATTATTTACCTACCAACCCATTTAATTTTACCATTCACCTAAAAATTTACCTAATCTTACAAAATCCCTAACTAGGGTATAACTATTCAAACCCAACCATCTAATCTAATACCCTTTAACCCCAACGCAATTACCAAATTAAGATAAGATACCAATTTTAAAGAATACCCCACCTCATTCTATGACCATTATTGAGGATTTATCCATAAACCTACCCATTCTCATCTACACCCACATTATCCTTGCATCTTCACTTTTCTCCTAGGTCCTCTTTCTCATGTTGACTCAAAAAGGCCACCTCAATAGTCACCATTAGTAATATTTTCACTAGAGAATACCAAATGTTAGAGCTTTGTAGTCAAAAGTGAAAATAACACTCACCTTTCACTTTTGATCCATGACCTTTTAGGGTTTACACCCTAACCATATATGGTCAATTTGACCATCAATGGTCACCCTTGAGCAACTTGATCATCGATGGCTAGGAAGCTCACTTTTTTTTCTCACCCTTAAGTAGACCCTTCATTCTTAGCATAACCAAATTCTTTACCCATCCATGGAAACTACCGTCTCTACCCAACTCACTGGCCTCATCACCTTGCCTTTAGTCTATTTTGACCCAACTAGTGCATGTTTTATGAAAATTTTTATCTAGTATTAATGATAACATTAACATGTTGACCACCTTTTTTGAACTTATACCACCTCATGCTTACTTGACCTACTTATGTCTTCTCTACATCACTTCCTACCTTGGATACCCCCATCACTTAACTAATTTTTGTTTTTACTAGGAGTACTTCTTGCCTTGGATACCCCCCAAATCACATACATCACTAAGTAAAATTTCATTTACGAGTGTTTCCAACCACCATACCTATATGTAATCATGTAATATACTTGTCACTTATTCTTCTAGCACTAACCCTAATTTTTTTACCAACTATGGAATACTAGTGAATGTGTGATTTTAGATATCTCACATTTTTATCACCCTTTCCATGCTCAATTTTGCCTCTAATACCCAACCTATCACCCACCTTCATGATGTCCACCTTTGTCATCACCTTCCTATACCTTATCAAATCCACACTTGATTCTATTTTACCTCATCGATTCCTAGTTTAAGGGGGAACACCACCTCCCATACTTAGGGAAACTAGACCTTTGACCAATGATTCATTTATGTTTTTGTAGCTTGTTGATTCAAATATGCATAACAAAAAGGGGAAAAATATAGACACCAAACATCTGCATACCATGATTTTGAATGTCAAAATTGTCTTAGACCACCCTAGGACTCCCTTGGGACCAAATTGACCCCTCGACCACAAATTAATCCTAAGCGTAGTTAGTTTGATTGACTAACTTGACCTATATTTTTACCCACTTTAACCCTTCATCCTTGACCATTGATGGTTAGGATGATCATCAATAGTCACCCTAATTTCCATTAGTTAGGATGCACCTCCTCAAATAATAAAATTCAAATGACCTACCTTGATTTTATAAAAATAACTTGTCTTCATCCACATGTAATCTAGTGTATATGTGAGTTATAATTATGGATCTTAGTTAATATCTTATTTTACCTCTCCTTACTTGCCTATAATAAAAGAGGAATAGGGAGGTGAAATCCATTTACAATTGTTATCAAGAGCTTGTGCATCTAGATTTCCTTTGTTTTTTAGGTCAATCATCATTAGTAATCTAGTGATTTAACCATCATGTTAGAGGGCCAACTTTCTATTTCTATTTTTCCAGAGTGTTAAGTATTGTTATTCTATCAAAATCATGTCAAACTCCACCAATAGTTTAACCACCTCAACCACCCACCAAATTAGATTTATACAAGATAAGTATTTGTTTTTCATTATTCAATTACTTTATTTGCATTTTGTACTTATCCCAACACCAACCCATCTCTCAAAATCCAACTTTGTGATCCTATCAATTAGCCATTTACCAAACTAGATCTATACATAGAAACCACTGACAATTATCTCAACTACTAACAATATACCCAATTATCGATGGTTAGATTGATCACTGATGGTCACCTTAACCAATGATAGTCATCTGAAGCATCGGTGGTTACTGTGGTATAAAATTCCAGCAAGCTATTTACACCGACCTACTCCTAACCAAATCTGATTTTCTATGTCCCTGCCTAATTTTTTAAAGCAGACCCAAGCCATTTAACATTAGTCTTAATTTTCTTATTGATATATTCATCATTTATAATCTATTGATTTATCAATTATTTATTGTGTTCAATTTCAATACCTTTTGATTATTGATGCAAGTACTTTTTATTCTAATTATAAGCATAATTTTTTAAAATGTGTACATTGATAACTCCCGAGATCTAGCTAACACTAGGCAATCCACTTAGCTATCTATCTAACCAACCATTTGATTTAGTGATATATTATTTTTAGGCCATCCTCCCAAGCTAAATAAAAGTTCTTCATAATTATCTGATTCAATACATGCACAACCAAACAAGTTTTTCAACCATACCCATATTTAGTTTTTCCTTATTCCCTTTTCAAAATATAAGCTAAAATTCACTGAAACATTCACATCTAAGGTGCACATGCTATGTAAAGGGAACCTAAATTGAAAAATTAGATCATTTTTAGATTTTAAACACTTTCAAGGACTGTCATCACCCACTAGGGTAGATTTTAATAGACTATATTGAGCTAATCTATTGGAGTAGTTAGTTCATGTTTTAGTATGGTTGAGGTTATTAAATCACTCTATCTTGCTAATTTTATATATTGGAATTTATTACATCATCCAACCTCACCAATTTTATAGTGAGATTTAAATTTGTTCACTCACACTAACCTAGTTATAAGTATGACTGTGTTGCACAGTTGAGCTAATATCAACTATTAGGTGTTTCTTGTTTATTAAAGTTGGGGACATGTGTCTATTATCATTTAAAACATGCACCCATATGATAAAAACTTTCACATGAATCTACACTTCACTTCCATGATAATTGCCTTAGACTTTAGTTCCTAAGAGTAATTTAGTGATTCAATGTATTAATGGGATCGTCCCCCAAGGTGTGGTACTCTTGTGATCCTTCAGACAAATATATTGAGAATTTTGATTTTTTTATAATCTAAGTGTGCTTGGTTTAAGACTAGCACATAGACCTACAAAGAGTAGAAATGAAATCTATAGCTAATGCTAAACCTAATACGTACAAATGAAAAGGGGGAGAGAGGGTAAGATAACTAATAAAATTTAAAGTGGTGGTGCACCAAAAATACAAAGAGTGCCTCACCTATTTAATGACACAATAAAACTAAGGAACCAAATGCACACAATCTTCAAACCAGATAATAACTACATAAGTCTTTCAAATAGAGGTATGAGATGACAATGCAACATTAAGAGGGACAATAAATGGTCCATATATAATGCCTGCATAGACTTATTTATACAAAACATGTGACTTATAGAGGATATTTATTCTAAATAGAGGTGTAAAGGGAGGACACTATTGAGAGGGACGAATATCCATACACAAATATCAATAATCATTAATACACATAGGATATAGATCATGAAGAGAGGTAATTTAGTTCTTATTAATTTTAAGGCCTAAACCAATATTAAAAAATTGAATGGGTATAGCTTTTTTATACCAAGGAAATGGATCATTTTCATAGCAAAAGTTAGGGTTTATATAGAGCTGGACAAGATCCTTCATAATTAACTTAGCATTTGAGATGGTAGATAAAAACTTAATTTAAAATTTAATACTCAAAACTCAAGAGAAATAGAATCCTATGCAATAACTATTGAGATTATACTCATTCATTTTGGGACTAGCAATCTGGTCATAGAAGTAGCTTGAGAATCATTCTTGGATCTTTAGATAATCTACATGAGCATCAAGGGCATATGCATACTCTTTTTATTATAATAGACATGTGTGCATGTTTTATCCACCTACCCAATACCTTGGCATCTAATTATTCTCTGTATTAGCCTCCATCAATATCTAATCAGGCCCAAATACCACCATTTCTTATTACCACCACCTGTCAATCCACATGGAATACTTGTTGATGTGGAGGATACACAAGATTTTTTTAGATATCATATCATCTTTGCATGTGAGATATCTATAATCATTTCTTTATCTAAGATCATATGTACACTAATATTTTGTACTTTAGGACTTTGTTGAGTTTATTCTAGCTACATATGTAAAGCTATGTGCAGATAATCTACACTGAAGGGGAACATATGCCTTTCATGATTCCTATAATATTGGTTATTATCTACATGTGGTTCATGCTTTATTATATTTAGTATCATGAATACCTAAATTTACTCAAATAACCAAGTGCACCCTTACATCATGTTTTACCTACTCATGAATTGATACTTGAATTCATCCTACACAAGGAATGCACATTGAAGGTTACATAGGAAGATGAGCATTACAACATAATATCACATCAGTGTAGAGAAGTCATGAAACTATATGATATGATGGAGGGATATCTTATATGAAAGTAACAAATACTTGATTCCTTATATACATATTCACCTTTTGCAATATTATAAGTCTTCTCCTTGCATCTAAGAGTTTACATTGGTCTATGAAGTCATGTATATCATAGATCATAATATATGAATTATGAGAGTGTAGGTATGGATTTCTATGATTGAGCATGAAACTTCATCATTTATACATGAATATCCTCATATATAATAACACACAAGAAAAACTAAAAAAATTGGCATGTACTCAAGGTTGAAAACTATGCATTTTACACTCTTTCCCATGTGGTTTGAAGTTAGGGGAATCTAGATGTGGGAATTATGTGCCACTTATTCTATACAATGGAAGGTTGTGAAGATAATATGCACAAGGCAAAAATTAAGAGTTGTTCATAAACATGAATTGACACTTAGTTTATGCAGCTTTGTACCAAATTTGAACTTTGGGCATTGGCAAGGATTCATCTTATAAGTGTAGTTTTTTATTTTTCCCTATTATATAATTAGGGAAATTATATTTGTGCATACATGGAGTTTTCCTACATTTGTGGGATATGCTAGCTTATGTGGAGATGTGTGTCATAAACGTGTCATAAGGTGTCATAAGAATGTCATAAGTAACTCCCTTGATGGGAGTTACTTCTCTATTCTTAGCACCTTGTCACCACATTTCATGGAGGAGTTACAGTCTATTCTTGGGGTGCCTTGACCACCTTTTGTGGAGGAGTTACTTACATGATCTCCTATATGTATTCCTCACTTTGGCCATCTCATATTAATTAGATTTTGGGTTTTTTCCTATTTGTCTTGTGCAATTTATCTTCTTGTATAATTTCAAATTGCTTTAGCATCTATGTGATGTGCACTAGCTTCATCTCATGTGATCACGTCTCCATTGCATTCACATTATCCATATTTTGGAAACAACGCTGATATGGTATCAGAGCCACTCTAGTAATCGTGTGTCTAATTATGCTATTAGTTTAATCTAAAATTCTTACTTTGATTTATTAGTAGTTTTTTTGTTTAACTCTATTGCATTTGAGGGTTTTTGGTAGAGTTTCTTGAAAACTCATGCAAATCCATACAAAAACTTGTTAAAAAAAATTACTTCTGAGTTAAAATTTGCCAAGACATCTTGTATAGATCTGTTGTGGCTTCAGCAAGGTAATTTGTGGAAATATCAGTAGCTTGGCATCCTTTTCCAACAGCTTGGTGTCCATTTCCAGCATCTTGGTGTCCATTTCCAGTAGCTTGGCATCCTTTTCCAGCAACTTGGTGTCCATTTCTAGTAGCTTGGCATCCATTTCCAGCAGCCTGGCGTACTTTTCTAGTAGCTTGGCATTTTTTTTCCTGCATTAACTTTGTCTCACCACCTGCATTAACTTTGTCTCACCACTTGCTGTAGTGGCTAACTTGTGCTTTGCTTTGTCTATGCCATCTCTCCTTTAAATGGTGACTGCAAGAAATTTGAAGTGCACGCCTTATTCTGGTGAGAAAATTTTGCCAAACCTACTGTGCATTGAAATTGTAACGTTGTCTCTTCCCTGGTGTACGTTGAAATTTCAACTTGTCTCTTCTCTTCTCTACTGCTGTACGTTGAGTTTTGTAGATTCAATATTTTTTTTGCCCAGCAAAATCAAAACTATGCCTTTTTTTGTAAGAGAATTCTGCCACCTATTATTTTTCTTGTAAATGGCACCCTCTCCTTGTTTGGCATCCCATGTGGGACCTTAGATACTTGGCCAATAGTTTCATTCTATCTGATACTTTAATTTTTTAGTTAAAATTGACTTTTCAAAAAAAAAATAGTCAATTTGACTGAATATTAAGTTTTTTAGACAGTTTGATAATTTGGGGGTTTAGATTTAAACTTGTATCTTCGCTTGTCGAAGATGAAGGGTGAGGCCCGGGTTGGCAAGAGGCCAATTCCCCCTCACAAATATCTCCTTTAGATTCCTCGCTCTGTGATGAATCTAATGAGTGGTTGGAAGGCCACTTTCTCTCTCAAAACAGGCATTTTAAAAGGTTTTAGTGCTATTTTTTTGCAAAAACACTAGTTTACGAGAAATTAAAACTTTAATATCTTGAAAATAGTAGCTCGAATTTGGGTGCCATTTTTTGAAAAAGTGTTTGTAATTTGATTCTCCACATTTTAGGCTTGTTATTTATCAAAAATGTGCTATTTTATAAAGTGCCTAAAATTTGGGTCTCCCGACACGCATTTTTCGCTGAGTCCGACATCCTGTTTGCTTAAAGTCTTGCATTGATTGCTCTAAGATGCATTTTCAGTTGAGCCAAATGTCTTTTGAGTTTTCACTTACATATTTGGGGGGGGATCAACATTTTGGGGGGGGGGTGTGATTGCTTTTCACAACTTGCAAATCTTTGCTTTCATTCTCCTTTCTACATAATTTTACAACTTGCAATCAACACTTCACCTAAATTCAGCTTAAAATGGATTATTTTTAACTTAAACCCCTAACACCCTTCAACTATCATGAATGGAAGGTTAAAATGTCAAGCATTCTTAGAAGCAAAGGGTTGTATAGGATCACCATGGGTACTGAAGTAAAACCTAGCACTGATGCTAAAAAGGTCAAGTGGTACAACCGTAGTAATGAAGCCTATGGATTACTGAGCTTGTCCATGTCTCTAGAACTTCTCTTCCATTTATAAACCTCTAAGACTCCCAAAGACATATGGGACACCTTAGAACTCTTATTTGGGAAGCTTGATGAGATGAGAGGTCATGAGCTCAAAAATGAACTCATAAGTCTAAGTCCTAGCAACTTTGACACCCTACAAGACTTATTCACTAAGTTTAAGGCCCTTATATTGCAATTAAAAGAATGCAAGATAGAGAAGAAAGATGATCAACTCATCCTTTCTATTCTCGCAAAGTTAGGTCCAAGTTATTCAGTCTTTGTCTCCACTTTTCATGCCACAAAAAGTGCCCTTGACACTACATGAAAAAATGCCTTCTTTGGATTCATTCATTGCCGACTTGACTAGGGAGTAGGATAAGCTAATTCAAATAGGCACAATGAAGTCTACTCAACCCAAAGATTTGATAGCTGGAAATGGTAAGGATAAGACTTCAACAAAGGAGAAGAAGAAAAAGAACAAAGACCAAGAGAAGAAGAAAGAAAACAACAATCCTTCCAAAAACAACACTGAGTCTTCTTCCTCCAATGCTAAACCTAAGAAGGAGAAGGTTAAGTGTGCATATTGTAAAAAGTTAGGGCATGATGAACACAAATTCATGAAGAAATAAATAGATCACCTAACTCATCTTCTAGAGAAGCACAACATAGGTGTTCCAGAGTCCATCAAGTATAATTCATCTACCCAAGATTCTACCAAGGCAAAAGGCAAGGGTAAGGAGAAAGAAAAGGGAAAGGCCCTTGTAGCAACTACAACTTCTACAACATCATGGTTCATTAATTTAGGTGTTTCTCACCACATGGGCTCTTCACTAGTTGAGTTTTCATCTTTAGAGCCTTGTAACATGAATTCAATTAGTTTGGGTGATGACACATCAGTTTCTATTGCAGGGAGAGGGTTAGTTGAAATGGAAGGAGGAACATTCAATAATGTTCTAAGTGTTCCTTCTCTTTCAACCAATCTCTTATCAGTGTACCAAATCACTCACATTGGTTAGGGCATGAGAGTTGAGTTTTCACCAGATTTAGTGGCTATCAGGGAGTTACATAGTGATACTACAGTGGTAGTGGGTAGGGTAGATCACCAAGCAAGGTTATACACCTCACATTTTGCACTAGATTCTTCTCCAACAGCATTGATGACTCATTCAGATGAAGTTAGAAAATTATGGCATGAGTGGTTTGGCCACCTTAACTACCACTACCTTTAACAACTTTGCAAACATGACATGGTCATTGGCTTGCCTCGTGTCCAATTCTTAAAAGGACTTTGCAAGGGGTGCTCCTTTGGGAAGCATCCCGAAGTAAAATTTGACAAAGGCAAAGCTTGGAGGGCTTCACAACCTTTGGAGTTAGTCCACAATGATGTATCGGGACCCTTTCTGAAACCATCTTTCACAAGGGCCAAGTACATCCTCACTTTCATTGATGATTTCTCTAGGTATACTTGGATATATTTTCTCAAACAAAAGTCTGAAGTGTTTGAAAATTTTCTAGACTTCAAGGCTATTGTTGAGAAATAGAGTGAGAAATCCATCAAGGTTCTTCAAACTGATAATGGAGGGGAGTATGTCATCAACTGGTTTGAGTAGTTTTGCACCACATAAGGGATTGATTTGTAGTGCATAGTCACTTACAGTCCTTCACAGAATGGGGTTGTTGAATGCAAAAATAGGTTCTTTAAAGAGATGGGTAGCTGTATGATTTACTCTAAATTCTTAGCACCACAGTACTAGGATAAAGCCATCAATTGTGCTTTCTATACTCAAAATAGGGTTCCTCACAAAGCTTTGAAATGGATAACACCCTTTGAATCTTGGCATAAAAGGAAACCTAATGTTGAGCACCTTAGGGTTTTTGGATCCCTAGCCATGGCTTGCATTTTAAAGAAGAAACACAAAGCTATGGAATGTTAGTCCAAGCCTTACATCTTTGTAGGATATCTAGATGGTATTAAGGGGTATCACCTTCTAGATCTAGTCACTCATGAGTTGTTCATTGAGAGAAGTGTCCAATTTTAGGAGAGTCTTAGAGACTCAACACTTGGCACTTCTTCTCCCTCATCAAATTCAGATCAACCACAATAGGTTCTTAAGCCAAAGACATCTTCTTCTTCTTCGAGTTCAGACAGCAAGGATAGTGGTGCAGAGTCATCCACCTCTAGTCAGTCAAAGGATGAGGAGTTAGCACCTAACTCACCCACTTTTGGGCCACTTTGGACTAGACAAAAATTTGAGAGTGTTGGCACTTAGGCAGGAGATCCCATAGATGATAGACGTAATAGGGGGATTTTCGGAGATATCCACATGCCTTCTTTGATTTAGTTTTAGATCCACACACTTTTCAAGAGGCATCCGGGGTACCTGAGTGGGATAATGCTATGGAGGAAGAATATTCTTCCTTAATCAAAAATCACACTTGGGACTTGACTTCACTTCCTAAGGGAAGAAAGATGGTTTGATGTAGGTGGATATATCAGACCAAGTTTACAGTAGATCGATTAGTTGATAAGTACAAGGCATGATTGGTCACCAAGGGTTTCTCACAGGTGGTAGGCATTGACTACTTAGAGACCTTTGCACCCATTGCAAAGATGACTTCTATTTGACTCACCTTGGCTATTACCATAACACATGGTTGGGATGTGCACTAGATGGATGTGAAGAGTGCCTTTCTTCATGGAGACCTAGAGGAGGAGATCTACATGGAGCAGTCACCAAGATTTATTCAGGATTCTTCCTTGAGTATGCAGACTTAGAAAATATATCTATGGCCTCAAATAGGCCCCTCAAGCTTGGTATGCCAAGATGGATTCCTTCCTTCTCACAGCAGGTTTCACTAGGTGCCATTCTGACCCTAATGTCTACTTCTTACGGTAGGATGATTCACTCCTAATTTTGGTTCTATATGTTGATGACATTTTGATCACCGACAGTTCTTTATCAGCTATTACAGTGGTGAAGGCATCTCTCTAGGATAGATTTGACATGACAAACTTGGGTTTGTTGCACTACTTCCTTGGCATTGAGATCTCACAGTCAAATTCAGGGATTTCTCTTGCATAACCTAAGTATGCTCTTAACTTATTGGCTCAGTTTCACATGGCTGATTGCAAGCCATCTCTGACTCCCTTTCTATCAAGAGTCAAGCTTGAGGCTGACTAATCTTCACCATTGGTTGATGCCACTTAGTATCGACAACTTGTTGGTAGTCTCATCTACTTGACTCACACCAAGCCCGACATATCATATACAATGGGACTTGTCTCCAGATTCATGCAAGAACCTCATGAGTTACATTGGAAAGCAACTAAGAGGATCTTGTATTACATACAGGGTTCACATAGATATGAGATTCATTACAAATTTGGCATAGAGGTTGACTTGGTTGGATATACAGATTTAGACTAGGCTGGCAATTCACAGACTTGCAAGTTCACTTTTGGTTATAATTTCTCTCTAGGTTTTGGTCCTATTAGTTGGTCTAGCAAGAATCAGAATGCTATTGCTATATCATCCATAGAGATAGAGTACAAGGGAGCTGTTAATGCAGCTATTGAGGCTATTTGGCTTTAGGGGATTCTTTCTGAGTTTGGCATACCTATCAGGCAGCCCACCGTCATTTATTGTGACAACTAGAGTACCATTCAAATTTGTAGTAATCCAGTTTAGCACTAGTGGACCAAGCACATAGAGATTCACATGAATTTCATTTGGGAGCTTATTCATAGTCAGGTCATTGACTTGATATTTTGCCAGTCTTCAGAGCAAGTTGCAGACATCTTCACCAAACGTTTCACCGAGAGCAAGTTCATCATCTACTAGCTCTTCTTGGAGTGCCTTCTACATTTGTAATAGCATCATCTTTAAGGGGGATTTCTAACCTCTTCATTTCTTTTATGTCTCTCTTTTGGGGGGGGCGAGTTTTTTCCTACAAGTTTTCTCCTTTTCTCTATCTTATGGGAGATTACATTTGTACATGGGTACCTCATCGGCCTAGTTGCCGAGACCCATTTTATATTTCCACACTACCCACCTAAGCTGCACTTATGGGGGGTATTAGTGTAGTTTTTTATTTTTCCCTATTATTTAATTAGGGAAGTTATATTTATGCATACATGGATTTTTCCTACATTTGTGGGATAGGCTAGCTTATGTGGAGATGTGTGTCATAGATGTGTCATAAGGTGTCATAAGAATGTCATAAGTAACTCCCTTAATGGGAGTTACTTCTCTATTCTTAGCACCTTGTCACCACCTTTCATGAAGGAGTTATAGTCTATTCTTGGGGTGCCTTAACCACCTTTTGTAGAGGAGTTACTTACGTGCTCTCCTATATGTATTCTTCATTTTGGCCATCTCATGTTAATCAAATATTGGGTTTTCTCCTATTTGTCTTGTGAAATTTATCTTCTTGTATAATTTAAAACTACTTTAGCATCTATGTGATGTGCACTAGCTTCATCTCATGTGATCACATCTCCATTGCATTCACATTATCTGGATTCTGGCAACAACTCTGATACAACTTTACAAAACTTATCTTTTGAGGAACTTAGACACCATATAAGCATGAAGCCTCTTGTAGGGCCTATGAGATTTATGAAGGTTAGGGTGTCTTGAAGATTCAATAATTTTGGTAACCTATGTGAGCCACTTTCTTTCTAAGTGAGGAACAATATCCTTGAACTAATCTATTGGGTATGGAGTAATCTAGACCCCTTTGATCTTTAAACCTTCATGTAATCAGCAGTGACAGTCTTATCCATCCTTAAAAGAAATTGAGATACCTTTCATAAATAATAATAAAAAAAATAATTATGCCTAAAAATCCTTAGAGGAAGAAAATTATAAACTAAGAAATATCTACACATAAGCACTTGGATAAAATGAAACTAATCAAAACAACATGTGCATGTAGCACTTATGGAAATTAAGAATTATAATCTACTATTTACAAAATATACATGATGATTAGAGATAATTATTGAGATAAATATTATTTATTGGGATGGGAAACACATCTCCACTTGGATTTAAGAGTTGGAAGGTGTCGGATTGTTTATAACTGGTTATGGTGTATGGGTCACTCCATATAGCATCAAACTTTATATGCTTCCTAAATTTTTCCATGTATGCATCGCATTTGAGTACTAAGTCTCCTTAATTTAAGATTATAACAATAGATTTCCCATCAAATTTACTTTTTAACTTGCCTATTAAAGCTCTATAATGCATATGGATTATGCTCTTATTGCCTCAATCTCCATTAGCTCAACTAGCGTTACTATAATGGGATCACTCTCATGCAGTTCTAGCTAATGGTATAGTTCTAATGAAGGCAACTTAAGATATGTAGGCAACCTTGATTCCCTCCCATAGAATAACATGAAAGGTGAATTCCACAACACCCTTTTTAGTGTTATTTAGTATTTCCAGAGGTTCATCTTGAGTTTTGTGTGCCAAGATCATTGGTTATCTTCCATTCACTTGATGATGAGAATCAAGTTCTTATTGGTGGAATCAACTAAATCATTACCTTGAGGTCAATATTTTGAGGTATTAATTAGGTTGATGTTGTGTTTGACCACCCACTCAATAATTTTGGATCCAAGAAAAGCCATTACATTGTCAGAAATAATGGTGGATGGAACACCAAATATTTATATAAGGTTTTTATAGAAATGTAAAATAGAAATATCACTACCTCCTTAAGTGTTATTTCCTCCATCTACCTCATGAAGTAGTTTGTTATTGTGAGGATACATTTGTGTCTAGTGATTTATGATAGATTTATCATTCTCATCAAGTCTAAACCCCATTGGGTAAATGGTTGATCCACATGTATTATATGTATGGGAAAAGCTACTAATATCTACTTACTTACAAAGAAGGCACACTTCTTATAACTTTTACCCATGAATGTACATCTTTGAATAGGTTTGGACATTAAAATCCAACTTACATTATTTTAATATCACTAGATTTAGGTGAGTAATGGCCTCATGATATCCCATCATAGAACTATTTGAGTATCCTACTTACTTTTGATCCTATTCCACACATCTTAAGAGAACTCCATTAATGTATATTTTGAATAATGCACACATGATAAGTGTGTAAGGAATATATTGTAATCTAAAGTTTCAAAGTTTATCTTTATTCAGGATAAGTGGATATGTGCCAATTTGAAGGAATATCCTCATGCTCTAAGTCCAACCTATTGGGGTACTTTGGTCTATTGATTTATCCTCATGCCATGTAAATATTGATCTATCTTCAACTTTTACATATTTTTCCAGTTGTTAGCATATCCCTTTCTCTCACATTAGCTTTCTTATATATATATATGTATATATAATACTCCATCACCTTTATGATCCACCTAGCTCTCTTCTCATTGATATCCTTACTTAGAAAAAACTCATTTTTACTGGAGTGAGAAACCATGAGCTGAAACCTATTTTTAGAGAGGATATGACTAAACTTATTGAGTGCCCTTATGACTAAGAGGATGTGTTTATCCACAAATTTATTATATAGCTTGTATTCCTTGAGCACCTAACTAAAGAAAATAATAGGTTACTCTAAATGGTCATTATTCTACTATTTTATAATAGCTAAGATGCCTTAAGCTCCACCAAATGCATAAAGTATAAAATCCTTACTATAATCGAGGTTTATCAAGGTAGGAGCTTGTGTGATAGCATGCTTGATGGCCCAAAAACTTATATTTCCTTTAGGGGTCTAGTTAAAAATAACACATTTATTGAACATTACTATGTTGGGCTTGGTTAGAGTAAATTTTTTTGGCACAAACCATTTGAAAAAGTTTATCTTTCCCAAGAAGCTCTAGAGGTCTTTCTTCTAACTTGAGAGAGGGTGAGATAGAATATCCTCAACTTGCTTTGAATAAATTGCAAGTCCTTATTTATAGATAATATTCCCTAGCAAGTTTCCCTTGTGGACAATGAATACACACTTGTTTGGGTTCAAATAGATCTTAATCATTTAGAACTTTTTAAAGACTTGTTCTAAATGACTTAAGTGGTTAGACATACTCTTGGAGAAGGCTTGGATATCATCAAAGTAAACTATAATGATATTGTTGAGGATTCCATTGAATTTCATGTCTATGGCTCTCTAAAAGGTAACTCTCACATTTTTCAATATGTAATTCATCCTCTAATATGCAAAGATTCCCCACTTAATAGTGAATGCATTTTTGAATTTATCACACTCCTACACAAAGTATTTAGTTGTAACATGATTCACCATCTAGAATTGAAAACCTCTCTTCACCTATAACTATTTGAGATATCTATCCATTGGTCAGAAGGGATAGTGATATTTGAGGGATGATTTATTTAAATCTTTGATGTTCATGCATAGCTAGATTTCCCCATTCTTCTTCTATACTAGGACTACTTGTCTACACATGAAGAATGTTTGATTGTAAATATTATATTGGCCTCTATGAGCTTTGAGATCTCTTTTCTCATTAAAGGCTCAAGTTGGGTTTTAATGGCCTTTGATTCTACTTGACTGGCTTGATGTTGGAGTTAAACTCGATAGTATTGTGGGTCAAGCCTAAGTCAAAGCCTTTGATATATTAGTACCTTTATGCAAATATATCATCATATCTTCTACGTAGTTTGATGAATTCTTTGATTTTAGATGAAGAACATACCTTTTTAGCCCTTAAGAACTTGTTATTAGAAATAGTTACCTACTTGAATCTTCCTTAATTGTCATGTTCTTTCTCTCATCCTTAAGTTGGCCATCAGAACTAAACATGCTTTCTAATGTGACCAACATCATAGGTAACTTATTACCCTTTAGATGGATGATCTATTATTGATATTCATATTGTAGCTATGATTGATTCTTGGCATAGAATTCAACGTCATCTTGAAAGAAGTTAATGATTTTTGTCACTTTCAAACATCTACCAATTTCTTGCATTATTCAGGATTGTTGGTCTAACTACAAGCTTAAAAAACTACTTATAATCATTCTTTATATCATTTAAGAGGTCATAATTTTCACCCATAGTTATGATTTTGTCATCATCATCATCATTCCATGCCCTTGGTATGGATCAAATGTTGAAATCATAAAACACCTTAATTATTACAAAACCCTATATTTTTAATCTTTTAGCAAATTATAATTGTTAATTTTCTATGTTTTGACGTGGTTTATAACTAGTTTGTTATCCCTAAATTCTTACATTGATTTGAATCCTTTATTTTGTGCCAATTGGAAACCCTAGATCAATGCCTCATATTTGACAACACTATTTATGCAACCAAACTACAACCTAAATGTGTGGAATTATTTCTCTTTTTGAGGGGAGATCATTACCACACTAGTTTTTGTGCCATTTTTTCTTTGGGAGCCATCAAAATATCCTGACACACACCTTCAAGATATTATTGCACCTTCATAAGATTTCACAATAAGGGGTCTTCCTTAAGAATGTAGTATGTGCTTAGCCCTATTTATTCTACATTACAATATGGATCAAAATCGCATTAATCACATGTCTATTCATGAAATAGGTTATCTAGGATCCCCTCAAGGGACATTTTAGTCTCATGGATAATTCAATTCTCTTTCTAGTCAAACATAGTGTAATTAATATTCATCAAACTAGGAGGGTATGGATCTATGTGATTCTTATTAATGGGTTCAGCCTTAATGGTGACCTTGGTTCCATATCTGGTCATGAGTAGCATGTGAAACCAATATGAGGATAGGTATCCACCCACATTCATAGTGAAATATTGGGAAAGGCATATAGTGAAGCAAGGGGTAAGTCAATCAATACGATGTCTTATGTAATGGAGAGGCTCAAACATGCATGTAAAGTGAGGCTCAATTCTTTGATGGTCCCCATAATTTTAACCATTATGCCATCCAATTGGATGATTCCTTTGGAGATGGAGAATATGTTATACCTATCATGTCTATCATTTTCTTTGGCATCATTGAGCTGCTTGCCCCTCATTCTATCATACAACTATATATGAGATCCTTGCTAATAATTAGAGAAATGTAAAATGGGAATGGTTTGTTGCTTCCACATGCTTATTCCTCTTTTGGTTGACATAGATTTATAGGAGCAAAAGGCATGGTATGTGATAAGTCATGTGATCAAAATCTCTTTAGGGTGTCTTGTAGGAAATTTATTTGAGAAGGAATAGCAAAAGCATCCCACATTGTCACATTTAGGCCAATTTTATTCATCTTCTCAACTATGTTAAAAGGTTTTCGAGCCCCTTTTGCCTACAACCTTTAAATGGAAACATCCTCTCACATCTTTGGAATAATATTAAGCTGATTCTATTTCTTCATGATTTTTTTTGCTTGAATTTATAATTACTTGCAGGGCTTCTACCTTCAATGTCTGTGCATAAAATTTTAGATGTAGTAGTTGAGGGTGTATGAGTTGACAATTATCCTCCTAATTCCCTCCTTTTGAACCTCATGTTAAAATCAACATGATTAATACCTAAACTTTGTATTTCATTTTATTTCACATAATTGAAGTCATCCTCTTGCCAATTTTTTAGAGTAGACACATGTTGATCTTGTGCTTTTGCTTGTAATTCCTCCCTTTACAGAGCTAAAATATTTAATAATCTTTGAGGTGGTGATGTATTTCACATTGTAGGTGTTTGATTCATAATGCCATTTAAATATGTGACTTGATTATGTGATTGATAATATGGAAGGAATAATTTATAGTTGTGCCATGTTATTCTACATAGGCATGAGGGCTCTAGAAGTGCTATCAACATTAGAGTTTTGCACATAATGTTATCTATTATACAAGATCTAGTTTTGAGCTTGTGAACCAACTTGATGGGGAGTATTATTTGGTTGATATGGTTGGTTAAAGGTTTTGTAAATCCTATAATGTTGTGCTAGTTGCCTTTTAAGCACTACTAGCTTATTTACAAAGATCTACGACAATGATTTAACTTTGTATAACTCATGTAGAGGTATGAAGATCAGATTTCAAGACAAGTATGCACATGAGAGAATGTAAATATGTTTTAGATTAAGGTAAAACTAGGTTTTGAAGGCACCCCAAAACCCTCTAACAGAAATAAAAGAGATAAAGCAATTACATCCACCAGGAAGAGCATTCCTAAAACCTACTGAAAAACAACATCAAAATCAAGTGTTACAAGGACCTGAAACCATAAACCTAAACCATAGAAGTACCCAGGTTTTACAGAGACCTGGAAACTCAAAATAAGTTTAAGACTAAGAACCAAGTATCATGACCAAAAACAAAAACCAGTTAAAATATCCAGCAATAAGGACCTGAATAAGAACAAAAACAACAAAGAAGACCCTAGTCTTCTATTGCAATTCCAGGATCATCTTAACAGCCTCCTTTCCAATCATTGCAGTATCCTACATGGAGATAGCAACCGAAGTAGAAGCATCTTGTAGGGCTTTCTTCCTCAAGCTCAGCCTGGTCCTCTTACCTAGACCCTCTAAGGATATTATTTCTTCCTTTTCTCTTTTTCCAAGATTAGCTACAACAGCACAGATGCTTGAAGTTACCTGCTCCATCTTAGTTCTGCTTTCCTTAATGAGCATTCTAAGATTATTCTCATAATCTTTAAGTTTATTTGGGATATCTCTCATTTGCATCTCCAAATGGTTGATTTTGATCCGATCAACTTCCTAATTGTGTTGCATTATTTCCACTTTCTTTTTCATCCCCATTAATTCATTATAGATCAATGAATCAACTTGGAGAATAGAATCGGCTTTGAATTTGGCAGAATGCAAGAAGGAAAGCTTAGTGTCCCTTTGTCGAGAGTCACGAATGTCTTATATATTATCATATGGATGGGAATCAACCTTTTCATTTTGTTCCTCCCTTTCCATCTATTCCTCCTCTTTAGTCTCAATAGGGTCTTCATGCTGAACAGGGTCCTCCTTTTCTTGTTCGTCAATCTCCATAGCAGGTGTAGAAACTAGAACGATATGATCCTCCTCTCTCATAGAAACTAAATCATCAATTAAAATATTCTTATCTTTAACACCTTACCCCAACACAGTCTAATTATCCTCATTATCAGAAATGCTTTGTTCTGAGTTTCCCTCAGTTGTATCCCCTTCATTTCCTTTCTCAAATTTTCCTTTAATATCCAGGTATCCTTCCAAATTAGAACTGGACTCCTCATCATCCATTCTTTCCTCTTCCTCCAGGACATCCTTCTCAGAACTTTTAGTATTTTCCAACTCAAAATCCTCTTCAATAATTTGTTTTTTAGAACTGGATGGTTTTGGTTTGGCCCTTTCTATCCCTTTAACTTTGTCATCCTTTTTACACTTTGTGGACTGAGGATCCTTATTTTTGTCAGAATAAGGAGTCAAAGCTATGGAATTATTTTTACAAAAACCCTCTATGATAAGTATTAGGCCTTCATGTAAAATAGGGTGAGACTCCTTCATTCTATGGGCAAACAAGCTTTAAAGCATTGAAAAATGCAAATAGAAAGGAAAATAAATTCTATCCTTATGCCTGAAATGATTTAGAAAAACAAAATGAAATTTGTGAAATCTTTTACTCCTACCATCAAGGATAAAGTACTCATGGATGCAGCATAACACATCTCTCCAAATTCCTTTTATCTACTCCAAATCAAAGAAATCTCCATTCTTTTCCAATTGCTTCTCCTCTGCATCCATCTTTGGAAATTTTTTATAGGTCGCATTAGAGATATTGGTCTATTTTGAGAACTTAATACCACCCGTGGGAAGCCCCGTAACCTCAGTAATGAAATCCTCAGTAAGCTTCACAGTGACTCCATGAAGAGTTACTCTGTCATCAACCCAATTTTTGAAGAAGGCAGTAGTGATGTGGGGTTTACATCCATGCAAATGCTCCAGATAACTAACCACCTTGCCTTTCTGAAGAATCTTCCATACATCCTGTCTAGCCTTCCATTCTTCACATTTTTTGGGCTCTTGCTTCCATGGTTCACCCTTCATTTTATAGAGCAAAGAAAAGACGAGAAATGCCCAAACACTGAAAAAAAAGGGTTAAAATGGAGCCAAGTTGTTTGTTACTTGAAATGGAGTTTGCCAATATGATGACACATGCAATAACCACATTACATTCTCATGAATGTACCTGCTCTGGGAAGATAATCTATCCACCGTAAGCCCACTCCACCAAATCATTAACTTACTAATCCAAACAAATCTTTCCCTCTTTAGAATGGATGGCATCATAATTAATAAGTGCTTTGAGATCAACGTGCTTATTTAATGCATCAAGCCACCTCACCTTTTGATTTGAATCATAATTAGCTATCCAGTCAGCTACCCCATTGGCCTCTCGGTATGTATGGGATATGACCACTTTTTCAAAATTTTGAATTAAGGCCTTGATTTCCATAACCATAGCCTCAATAGACCATGAAATTGAATTTTTATTATTTAGGATATTTATAATATTCAAAGAATCACCTTCCAACCATAATTTGGAAAATCCCAGATCAATAGCTAATTTAATGGTGTAGAGGGTTGCAGTAGCTTCAGCAATATGACTATTCGACTTACCAATTGGGATAACAATAGCATCAATTACATTTCCCACATGATCTCTCAATACCCCTCCACATCCCTCTCTTCTCAGATTTCCTTTAGCTGCTCCATCGAAGTTCCCTTTGATCCATCCATTAGGAGGAACATACCATTTTATGATCGATCTTGGATTGTCAATTTTCAAATTAGGCCTTTCAGATCGTAAAGGGTTATCAATTTGGAAGGTTTGATCAGGATCCCTATGTGATTTAAAATTCTCCTTGATGGCTCTAATGATATTCTGACCAAGCACCCATCCTGGAAGTTCTTTACTTCTAAAAATTCTATTGTTCCTTTCTTTCCATATACCCCACCATAGATGAGGGAGAGTTAATTTCCAGAGAAAATGAACATCAAAATTCTTAGAGGGGTAGCACTAGCTTTTAAAAGAGAGTTCCACACTATTTTGATGGACCCATATTATACCCCAAAAATTAAGGATCTCAGTCCAAACTTTCTGAGTATAAGAGCAGTTCAAAAACATATGATCTCTATCTTCAAATCCATTTTTGCATAAAATACACCTGTTAACCACATTTATTCCTCTTTTTTGCAAGTTGTCAAGGGTCAAAATTTTATTTTGAAGTAGAGTCCAAAAGAAGATATTAATTTTGGGGGTTAGCCCCTTAATCCAGGCATGAGACCACAAAGGTTGATTACCCTTTTCCTTTGAAACAAAGATAGTAGAGACTTTAAATTGACCACTAGGATCATCATGCCAAATAATCTTATCCTCAAGATAAGGATAAAGAGAGACAACATTGAGAGATAATTGGATATTACTGAATCCTTGATCAACATCAGTTAAATTCACCCATGAATCATTCTGCCAATAATGACTAACAAGTATACCATATCTCTGTTTACATTGATCAACTAAATCCTTATCATGAAAATCTCCAATCAACGGATAATCCTTTAACCATACATCATCCCAAAATTTCACCTTAAGTCCATTACCAATTTTCTAGGAACATCCTTTTTCTAAAGTATTTTTGGTCCCCTGAACAGCCCTCCATATGGAAGAGGGATGAATTACATCAGGATAAGAAAAGAAAACAGGAAGGGATTTAGCATTGAAGAGGTACTTATGTTTCCATATGGTACTCCACTCTTTGTTGTCATGGTAAACTCTCCATCCCAGTTTAGCTAAAAGAGATTTATTCATATTTTTGATTTTCCTAATTCCCAATCCCCCTTCACTGAAAGGTTTGCAGACATGATCCCAGGCAATTAAAGGCATTCTCCTTTTTTCCTCAGTACCAGTCCATAGAAAATTTCTTTGAATTTTTTCAATAGACTTTGCAAATTTAATAGGAATTCTGAAAAGACTTAAAGCATAAGTAGGTATGCTTTGAAGACAAGCTTTGAGAAGAGTTAACTTACCTGCCTGACTTAAAATATTTCCTTTCCATCCCACAAGTTTCTTGCTGAATTTATTAATAAGATCTTCCCAGAAGGAATCAGGGACCTTCAGACCAAGAGGAAGACCCAAGTAAGAAGAGGGGAGAGATCCTATAGCACATCCAAGGATTTTAGCAATTTTATTTTGCCTCTGGATAGGGGTATTGATAAAAAACACAGCACTTTTAATCCAGTTAACCAATTGACCAGAGGCAAAAGAATATAAGTTAATAGCTTGCTTCAAATTTCTAGCTTCCTTGACTTCAGCCTTACCCATAAAGATAGTATCATCAACAAATTGTCCATGAGAACAAATTAGAGGATTGGAAGAAGGTTGTAAACCCTTATATAAGCCTTTATGAACTAGCTCCCCAATATATCTCCCCAAGCAATCAGCCATAATAACAAAAAGGATGGGGGATAAAGGATCACCTTGTCTCAATCCCCGAGAGGGATAAAAGAAATGAGATGAGGTTCCATTAACTAGAACAGCAATAGAGGAAGTAGAAATCAACTTATTAATAAGACCAACCACCTTTTGGTCAAAGCCAAAAGCTAATAGATTGTTTGAAAGGAAAGACCAATCAACTCTGTCATAGGCTTTAGCAATGTCAACTTTCATAATGAACCCCTGATTGTTTGAACAAGACAAGGAGTGAATATTCTCATGAGCAGTGATGATAGAGTTGAGAATTTGTCTCCCTGGGATGAATCCATTTTATTGATCAGAAATAATCAAAGGAATCACTTGAATAAGTCTGGAAGTAAGAACTTTGGAAATAATTTTATAGAAAGAATTACAAAGGCTGATCGGTCTAAACTGATCAGGAGAATCAGCACCAATTTTCTTAGGAATCAAGCACAAAAAGGTGGAGTTTACTTCCTTAAGCATCTATTTAGCTCCATATAATTCCTTCACAGCATCACTTACATCTTTACCAATGATTTTCCAAAGTTTTTGGAAGAAGAACATAGGGAATCCATCAGGACTAGGAGCTTTATCTCCTCCCAAAGAACCAATAGCTTTGAAAATTTCATCATCCTTAGGAATTGAGCTTAACATTTTATTTTATTCCTTCAAAACTAGAGGAGGAATCACTCTAAGGATTTCAGTCTGACTATCCACATTGATGTTAGGATCAGCTTTCATTAGGGAAGAGAAAAAAGTCTCCATTTCCTCCTTGATGTCATTATCTTCTGTAATCTTCACGTCTCCCTTTTTTAGGTGTGATATGTGAATTTTAGCTCTATGCTTTAGAGTGGATAGATGGAAAAATTTTGTGTTTTTATCTCCTTCACTCAACCATAACAACCTTGATCTTTGTCTCCAGTAGATTTCTTCTTTAGTGATGATGTCATGATATTGAGCCAACTTTTCATTTTCTTCAATGAGGAGGTCAGGAGTATATCCTTCCTTCTGAATTTTTTCCTGTATTTTTAGAATATCCTCCTTAATAGAAATTTTATTCTCAAAGATATTTCCAAAGCTATTCTTATTCCATTTTTTAACTTCCCTTTTAACATTTTTGAGCTTAGAAGCAACTCTATAGAGGGTTGTTCCTTCAATATCAATATTCCACCATTCTTCCAATTTACTTTCAAACTGTGGGTGTTGCATCCACATCTTCTCAAATCTAAAAGGAAAATTCTTCTTAATATTAATTTTAGCCACAGTGAACATGAGGGGAAAATGATCCGATCTAATTTTTTGGTAGGCTTCCAACTTACAGATGAATTATTTTGTCCACTCAGGAGAGATAAGAGCACGATCAAGCCTAGCCTGAATACATTCATTACCAACTCTCTTATTACTCCATGTAAACTAAATTCCATGGAGTTCCATATCCATTAAACCCTCTTTATTTATAAACTCTAGTAAATCCAATCTCCCTTCCATCTGGGTAGCATTACCTCCCATTTTCTCATGATCATAAAGAGGCACATTGAAGTCTCCCATTATAATCCATCATCCAAAATAGTCCTTACTTTTAAAATTAGAAATAGACTCCTAGACCTTTTTCCTTAGGTTCTTAATGTTAGGAGCATAAATATTTACAATATACCAATCCTCCTAGTCAATACTAGTAATTTTGGCTATCATGAGATATTTACTAACAAACATAATAGTTCTAGAATAGTGATTTTTCTTCCATAACATCAGAGTTCCCCCTGATGCACCTTCTAAACTGCTAGCATTTATAAAATAATTTTTAAAGTCTTTAATCTATTCTACTTTTTCTTTATTCATCTTAGTTTCTTGGAGCAAGAGAAAATTAGGGTTTTGTTCTCTAACAAAATTCCTAACAATATCCATTTTATGAATACTATTCAGCCCCCTAATATTCCAACTTATGATTTTCATATCTATTTTTTAGGGGTAAAATCCAGAATAGTTGCCTGCCTTCCATTAGCAATATTCTGCATACTTTCTAACTCTCTAGTTTTCTTAGTAGATCTTCTTCCAAGTTTGTCTGGGGAGCCAACATCCGGTTTCACCTTAGAATGTTGTTCAGTTCCTTTTCCAAATTTATTTGGGGTAGAAGCAAGAGATTTTACCTTAGTTTATTGATCTATTTTGCTGCTTCTAGTTTCTACCCCCTTAGTTTTGATCTTCTTTTCAACTCTTTTTCTTTGGTTTAGTTTATGCTTTGAGTTTTCTCCATTGTCTTTCACAACTTCTAGAGGAGGAAGCTCATCCAAAGGATAGTCATTATCAACCTTAGATAACACCTGGATCTCCCTAGACTGAGAAGAAAGAAGCTCTCCCTCCTCTAATTTATTTCCATCTTCAGGCAAGAATTCACCTTCCTCTAACACAATTTTTTCATCTACATCTCTGCATCGATCTTCTATGCTTTGATAGACAACAATTTGTTTTGATAGATCTGTCAGATCCTCTATTCTTTGTTCAAATTTTGTAATCTCTGTTTGTAGACCATGTCCTTCTATCTGAGAGTTAACTTTCTCAAAAGAAAGCTCTTTATCTTCCTCAGCATATAAAGCATTAGAATCTTCAGAAGAAGGCTCTTTATCTGCTTCAGCATGTAGACCTTTTGAATCTTCATTATTCTTTTGTTCTTGGTGATGATCTTCTTTGAGTTTCCATATTTTCTTTTGCTGGACCTTGGTTTTTTTCCCATCCAAAACACTTCTAGGAGGATTTTTACTTTTGGAGGGACAATTTTTAACTAGATGCCCCTGTTTCTTACAAGCATAGCATGAATTAGGCAAATCTTCAAAAAAAAATTCTTGCATTTTTTTACCAAGCTTGGATATTAATTCCACCTTTTCTGGGAGATGATTCAGATCTACCACTTTAACATAGAGTCTAGCACTTTGAAGTCTGGTTCTAGAAGTCGTAGCATTATCCAATGCCACAAGTTCACCAAAAGAACTGGCTATTCCTTTAAAAATGTCCTCATGCCAAAATTCTAAAAGGAGACCTAGGAAGTCTTGCCCAAATGGGAGTGGTTAAGAAAAAAGAATTTGATAGATCCATGTTTGGCTCCCATTTTTTAATAGTGAGAGAGCATTTACCAAAAAACCATGGTCCTCCACTAAGAACCATGTTCATATCTTCCTTACAATTGAAGATAAACGAGAAGAAACCATTCAACATTGGTGCAATATCTACCTCTCCTCTAATAATCCAGTTCCTTTTAATCATTTTTCTAAGAGATTCTAGATCTGGTCTTGCTCCTAAAAATTTGCCCACTAGGGTGAATTCCATGAAAGATAGAGAAAAATCAACTAAAGGATCTGGGATAAAAACTTGAAACTCACCTTTCTCCCAACAAGACTTAGAAGTCACCGATGGAAAAAGGGATTTTCTAGTAGGTTTCTTGCCAAACAGAGATGACCAAGTCCTTCATTTTGAGATCCATACCTACATTGCTTCTGAGGACTTTTCCTTATTAGAATCAACATTATCTTTCTCCTTCTCAAGATCTTACCCCACCACTTGATATAATGAGGGATCACAGACCTCACAAAAATGATCATAAACACAAGATGACTTTCTATTGTCCACATCATCAAAAGTTTTGACCCAACATTCTTCTCAACACCCCCTATAGTTCCTCCAGGGTTTGTACCACCTACTAGATTCTCCCCAATCAATTTCCCACCTGCATGCGAACCAGCTAATTCAAATTCTGAAAGACCGCTCATATTCAAATTCTTAGCCATAAACACAAGGTTTGATGTTAAGATTTTAAATAAAAGTGAATGAATCATTATTTTAGGCCTTCTCAAACTCACAAAATGAGGTGATCAAACTTGATAAGCACTTTCAAACATTAATTTGAACATGTAACCTATAAATGGGACTCTAATATATTTATGAGGGATGGTTTAGGGACCTAGCTAAGATATCCAAGAATTATTTTTGGTTTCAAGTAGTAGTCCTTTATGAACAATTATTAACACCAAAACATGTGTTAAACCTCATAAAAATAATAATAAGGACCCGATGTGAAATATTTTTTTAAAATAAGCTCAACATGGATTAAAATGTATATATAATCTATTGGATAATTTATTCAAATATCCTAGGTACCTCTAGGTGGTGGTGGTTAGTTAGATGAGATCTAAAATGTACATATATAGGCTTACTTATCAAAAATAGTTGTGGCTCTCAAAAGTTATTGGTCAAGAAAAGAAAATAAATGGTAGAAGAAGATAGAGAATCATTTTACATGTCAATGATATTTTATCAATAGGTTATATACTTCAAGTGATCTAAATTGGTCATCCAAGTAAGCTAATCATAGACAAACCTAATGGTGCAGATAATGTAAAACCTAGGTAGAGATGAAGACATAGATTTGAGGGTATATGCATGATATATTGATGCACAAAAGTGCATGAAGAAGTTATTTATTAATTTTAAATCATGATAATTCTTTTTAAAATATTTTTAGGTTAGTGTATGTGGTGAAAATGTTGCTCACAAAATGGCTTATTTGGTTCAGAAAGAGCTATGAAACATAGAGTCAATAAATTCATCTGCAAGACCAATATTTTTCATTAGAACACATGAATTTTATATCTAAGTATGTTATAGTTATATCATATAACCATTTTTATGTATCAATATTAATTACAAGTGTCTACATAGGCATTGGAGGTGTAATTCTTCATGACTAGTTTTTAAAGTGATTTTGTAGTTTTGAGTAAATGAGTTGTAGAGATGTTCTTGAGCCCTTATCTCCTGAGTGAAGGTGTTAGAATCATTTGGTGATGACTCTAAGGTTATGGATAATATTTATTCATGTTTAATTTATCATTTTTTAGTAGATTAAGAGTGTTTAAGCTTCATTATTATAAGATAAACTTTTGATGTACATAGGCCTAATATGGCAGTTTGTCCTAAATAATATTCCATAGTATGAAATAAGGATGAAGGTATAAAAAAGCATGGATGAGGTTAAAATATTTCATTGAATAAGTGGTTGAATGTTATAAGAGTTTATTTGGATCCAAGAATATCAAGTTTTAGCATTAAAAGGGCAGACCTAATGTAATTAAGTCTCTATGAGACCTAAAGGAGGAGTAAGGCCTACTTGAGTTGTTTCAAAACAAAAGGGGTTCAAATTGTGATTGAAAAATGTTAATAAGATGTCCTAATACCTATTGTGTGTCTGACCTAAGAGGTTGAAGGTGTGCGGCTAACCAAGTGGTGTGTGACCATGAGACTAGTGTGTGTGTGTGTGTGTATTTATAAAAGGCAGCTTAGGACTATTTGTGTGTGCAAAAAAATCAAATAAAATCATGAATAGTTGAGCATAAGGTCTCAAAATAAGTTATAGACCATAACAAAAGAGGATAGGGTTTGTAAAAAAGTTTATATCAGGTTTCTGAGTTGGTTCTAAGTCACTTAGGGAGTTGGTACTTCCTTGCAAGTAGGTTCTTGACTTTATTGGGGTTGGTGTTTTCAAGTTGAGTTAGTGCTCAGTTGAATTTGGTATTTTTTTAAAAAGGATATTAGTCCATTTGTAAATATCATAGTGGGTTTTCTTCCCCTTTAGGGTTTCCCTCTCATGTGAATGGTTCTTTATGCATTTCTAGACCAATATGTTGCTTTCATGGTTCATGAATGTTAAATTATAATTGAAAGAAAGTTTTTTAAATACTAATTCCCCCCTCTTATTAATTGTTATTTCAATAATTGATATTAGAGCTTGGTCCTTTTAATTAGGCCTAACATCTTAAAGGAGATCCTAGAAGCACAAGCATTTCTAGTCATCAAGTACAAGGAGGTTTCTCAACCAACAAGGCCCCTCTCTTTAATAGGATTAACTATTCATTTTGGAGCATAAAAAGGAAGACCTATCTAATGTCCTTTGGATATGATATATATAAATTTATTATTGATGGATTTTGATGGATTCACTCCACCTCGTACACTGACAACTAATGCAGTAGTCAAGAAGGCAAGTGAAAAAAAATCTATGGAAATGAATGGCATATTATGTGGTCTTTCAAAGGTAGAATTTGTAATGGTAATGCATTTTGATATAGCCAAATAAATTTGGGAAAATTTTTAAACCATCTATGTGTTGTTCCCAAAATCTGTCACTCATTTTTGCGATAACATATGAAATATTTTGGTCCTGCAGGCCAAAATTCTATTTTCCCTTCTCAAAAAAAATTGTTATGAGTATTCAAATTCTTCATTATTCAAGATTTTTTATCTAATGGACTTTGAAAGCTTATTTCTATGGACTCTTTAGGCTTATTTATATGAACTCCACATGTTGATTTTGTATAGACTCTGCAAGATGATTTCTATGGACTCCGCAGGATTATTTCTACAAACTCCGTAGGCTGATTTCTATGGACTCTACAGGCTGATTTATATGGACTCCACAGGCTTATTTCTATGGACTCCATAGGCTAATTTCTACAAACTCTACAGGCTAATTTTTATGGACTCTATAGGCTGATTTCTACAGACTCTGCAGGTTTGCGTTTATGGACTATGTAGGCTTGTTTGTATGGACTCCGCATGAAAGAAACAAGTTCCCAACACTTAGGAAATTTCAAGGTCAGTTCAATTGAAAGGTTTAAATGAAGGTGTCCCAAAGCTCGAAGGACAAGTGCCCTTGCAGAGGGAAAATGTAACAAAAAAGATATCTTTCAGAGGGATTTTCCATGACAAAATTTTATAAGTGAAATCCATCAAACAAATTGTCTGAAAGAATTCCTTCAGACATTTTGTCTAAAGGAATGATCAAAGGCCCGATGGGAAGTTCAAGGGAGTCTTCCAAAATCTTGAAGGACAAGTGCCCTTGCAGAGGGCACTTAGGTGCCAAAAGGACCTTTGTGACTTTTTCAAAAGATAATTTTGGAGATCAAATAGCCCTTACAGAGGGTAGGTGATGAGCAAAATGGACCATTGCAAAAGGCTAAAAGGGTAAGGTTTTATTTAGAAAAATGAAGAAGGTAGAAAATTTGTAATTCCTTCAAATTTATTCAAAGTAAAAGACAAGATGAATTCTTTCAGAAAACCCTAAGGGAATAAGTGGGAAAGATGAAGGATTTCCTTCAGACATTTTATCTAAAGGATTTGAAGAAGGCCGCTCGAAGAACCTCGAAGGTTAGATACGCTTGCAGGGGGCTCTCAGTGACCATGAAATCAACCTTTCTTAAGACCCCAAAGGGCAAGTACCCTTTGAAAGGATTTAAAGACTAAGATTGGTCAAAGGAAATTTGAAGGAAATAAAGACGAAGGAATTAACAAAGGGGTGACAGGCCCGTGGACATCAAAGTTGGGCGCCATAAACTAGCCATTGGATTTCAAATGGTGACGGGCGTGCAAACATTATATTTATGGTAATGAAATAACTGTTGATATTTAAATGCTTGAGCATAGACTCAAATGCATTCAAAGGCCTTAAGGCCAAAAGGAAGAACTGTTGAGAGGGAGTCGAAAGAGCTAGTAGAAAGGGAAAAGATAGCTTGAGAGCTCAAATTGCAATAGGAAAGAGGGAAAGACCAAAAATATTTGCATAGGATTTATTTCCAGTAGGTGGAACAATCCACCAAGTAGACATCTGAGCTCACAAGCATTAAAAGGTGTGACCCATTTTTCTTCCTTGACAGGAAAGTAAGGGGACAACTACATACCTATTGGGAGAAAGATCAGATGACCCATACTAAGGAAAAGATATTTGGGATGAATTGACACACCATAGTTAAGGCAAACACCCTATTCCAGCATGGCCTCTTTGATTGAATTGAAAATGTATTTAAGGCATTAAATGTAGCAAGGGCTATTCCATGAAACAAAGTGCCAAGTCTTTCTTATGTGATATATATTGTAAATCTCTTCTTTTTATGGGGGAGATCTTTTTAGATATAGAAGCAAAACTCTAACAAAATTGAGAGGCAATTACTAAGACTTTGAGCTTAGTTTTGTTAATCATATTTCTTTGTTTGAATGAGAAAGTAGGTTACTTTCAGACTTTGTGCTATAATAGCTTGTGTCATTTAGGAGATTGTTCTTATGTCTGTTTCCTGAATGTGTTCTTGTCCATTTTAATGAAATAAGCAAAACTAGTGGAAATAATCAGGAAGTTGTCCTGAAGCCAACTATGGAAAGACTTTATGCTACCATAATTGCCTTTAGTGTGTTTGTCTATTTTCTATTTCTATGTAAAGGACCTTGGGATGAATTAATGCCCTCATTGTCCTTTGTATTTCACTCTTGGATAGTTGAGGTGGAGACTTTGTGCTAGACCTTTTTTTTTTGGTTACTACGCCCCCTATTACAATTTACTTATTATCTATCAAAAAGAACTTCTATTGATTGTTATAAGATCACTTCTGAAAGAAGAGAAGTGATTTTAGTGTTTTCACCTGGGTTTCTCCTTTGTTTGTGAACATCATCTCCGAAAGAAGAGAGATGGATGGTGTTGTCCTACCCATGAGTGTTATTTTCTACATATATATAGTATATAGCCCCTTATATTTATAGGGAACCTCCCCTTGATGAGAGGAGAGATTTGTCCCCTTTTGATGTGGTAAACCTGCATACATGGCCAACCAATCTCTCTATGTTGTGGTTGAAATCACCTATTTTGCTCATCAGTTAGCTAGTGACAAAATATTCACCTAACAATTTTTTGGCAACTTTGCTAGGGAAGAAAAAGTAGTTTGAAGCCTCAAGCTTCAAAGTTGAAGCAAGGCCAATTCTTTTCTATTTTTATTCTACAATATGGCAACTCCATGCTATACTAGAAGTTAGAGAGCCCAAGGTGTTGTTGACCCTATTTTTAAGTTGGTGTAGTAGGGCAATTTTGATTTGTTTCCTCCACAACTTCAAGTTCAACGAACTAGGAGTCTTCCTTCTACCAATACCAGGTCACCACTACAAGGTAGAGCTTCTTTTTCTATTGTTAGCAAAGATTTGCCTATACATACTCCACCCAAATTTGTTATCACCACTTTCCATAATCAAATCATGGAAGTTGAAGGCCCCTGGGGTAACTCTTTTGGCCCACTCAATTTAACTCCACCTCTACATGAGCTACCATGCAGTTCAAGGAAGAATTTCCCCAAATTCTTTGGTGATGGGAGAGTTCATCTTGATGAAAACATTGCAGCTTTTAGCATAGCCTATGGTGTGATAGGCATGGAGTATGAGGATGTAGCAATCAAGATATTTGTGGAAACATTACAAGGTGCTACTACAGATTGGTTCTATCATCTACAGGCCCAGACTGTGACTGATTAGAACACTCTCAAATCTAAGTTTGAAGTAAGGTTCAAGCCTATAGAAGATGTGCATGCCTTGCTATCCCAGCTCACACAGATGAAGAAAGAACCTCATGAACCTATGAGGGACTTCATTACCAAATTTGAAAAGTTTAGGAATAAGATTCCTATAATTGCTCAGCCAACACCTGAGAATCTCAAATGCTTCTTCATCAATTCACAGCTACCTAAAGTGATTTTTTTACTGAGATTTGTTAGCCACATAGACCCTACTACTGTTCAAGATTTGACCATTGAGGTGGAAGATGAACTTATCATGACAAGAAAGATAAGGAGAGATCCTAACAAAATAAATCTTCTTCATCTTTTGAATGTCCATCTACAGGCACCACTGATCTAATGGTGTAGAAGATGGAAAATGAGTTGCTTGCTCTTAGAAATCAAATGGTGCAAGGGATGTCATCTACCCCTTCATATAGAGATATGCCAAAGAAGACATTCCCCAATCAGTAATACCAAGTCAATGCTACCAGGAATCAAGGGAAGCCAAATCGTCTTCCTCCCCCTCAAGGGAAAATAGCCATTAAAGCACCTCTAACAAATTTAGTAGTTGGATAACTTGAAGCAGAATCAAATTTCTCCTTCCAACTTGAGTTGAACTTAAAAGATGATGCTAATATCTTCATAGAGGGAGAAGAAGAATTAGCTGGTGACTCCAACATTAGTTTCCTAAATTACCAGGATGAACCCAAAAGTGACGGTAAAGTAGTTGAGGGATCATACACTATGTTCACCCAGTCCAAGAATCAGTCAGCCTAACAAGCTAATAAATAAAAACTAGAAGAGTGAGCTCAGCTTGCAATTTCAATTTCCAAATGAGGAACTCCTCTACCTTTCCAGCCAAAGGACCCAGTGAGTAATAAAAAATTAAGTACCTAAAGTATGCCTCCACCTTCCACTTTAATTTCATAGTTCAGTCCTCCACCCTAAAAACCAAAACGATGAACTGCCTTTCCTTGTTCTTAATTCATTTCAGACATTTGACATAGTCGACCATGTCAAGAAAACTAAAATCCAAATGTTTGAATTTAAATTTCTACAATCCAAACCCAAGCAGTTGGATAAGTTGGTTCAGTGTGTGATGAATAAAACCATCCCTATAGGACCTACTTCTCCAAAGGTAACTCCCACATCCACCTAGAAAAAACTTTTCATTACTCCTCCTACTACTCTCAGAAGGATTGAACCATTTTATGTCTACCTACTGATAGATAAACACTAGATAAATAATTGCATCATAGACTCAAGTGCATCTAATAATGTCATGCCTACCAAAGTGGTAGAATCCCTTTGTCTCACACTGACCAAGACATTTGGGAGATGTTTCTCCATGGAGAACAAACAAGTGCCACTACTGTAACAAATCAATGATTCCCAATTTGTGTTTACAACATTCCTGGACAAGAGGATCAAGATGAAAGTTATGGTGGCCAACATCCCAGCCTCATACGACATCCTTCTTGGGTAAAATTTGTATAAGGACATTGGTGGAAAATTAAGTATGGACCTATCTGAGTCAAGGATCCTAGTCAAAGGCATTATGTAGAGATTACTCCCTAAGAAGGAAGCAAAATATGTGGTCACTCAAACATCAACGCCTGAAGCTCAAATTTTGTTTGAGTCTTCAGGCATGGGTAATTACTTCCTAACTACTGAGGATGATCCTATCTTAGCTGATGAAACTTATAAAAATGACAATCTAAAAATTGGTTTAGATAAAACAATAAAAGACATAAGAGAGCATAGTGCAAGCCCAAAGGAATCCTCCCCTCCAAACAAAGAAAAATATGAGGTAAGGTCAGCTTCTGATGATGTATAGATACTAGAATTTGATAGTAGATGTTCCTCTACTAGTTCAGGAGCTAGGATTGTGTTGATATATCCTCAAGGAGATGTTTTTCCTTCTTCATATAAGTTGTAGTTCAATAACACTAACAATATTGCTGAATATGAATCACTATTGCTTGGATTGAAGGCCGCTCAAGACAGAGGCATCAAACTCCTTCATGCTAAAGGAGATGTTGAGCTGGTAGTTTTTCAAATGAGGAACCTATACCAAACCAAAAATGAGAGATTGTGCCACTACTGTAATCTATTTTGGGATCAAATTGAAAGCTTTGATGCTTTTAGTATCTCTGTACTGCCTACGAAATTCAATGATCGATCTAATGCTTTAGCTATTTTAGTAACTCTCTTGGTTCCTCACCCAAATTTTAAAGGAGACAAGTACACTATCAAATTATTTTTTGACCAAGTGTGCCTGACAATGCCAATCATTGGCAAGTATTTAATGGTGATAACCAAATCATTACCTTCTTGGAACAAAAAGGTAGCTTTGAATAGCTCCACTTTGAAGGCAGTGAACCATCCCTTAAAATAAATTCAAATGTAGGTGAATAATTCCTACAACTTAAAGGGAATAAAATTCCCAAAGGTTTGGTTTCCCTTGAGAATTTGTTTGAAAAGCATGACAAGTTCATCAAATAAGAACAAATGGATTCAAGCTCCTTTTAGGAGTTTGATCAGATAAATTTGGGTACCAAGGAAGATCCCAAGATGGTGAACATTGGGAAGTGCTGCACTTAGGAAGAGAATTTCAAATTCACTGCTCTACTTTGCCATTACATGGATGTCCTAGCGTACTCGTATGATGATCTAAAGTCACTCAGGCCTAAAGAAATTTGCCATGAAATTCCTTTCAAGAGTGATTCAGTGCCTTACAAGAAAAAATCTCAGTAGTACAATCAAAAGATATCAGGGACTATTCTATCTAAAATATAGAAAATATTGAATGTTTGGATAATTTTCCCAATCCATCGTTCCACATGGATTGCAAACATAGTTCTTGTGAGGAAGAAGAATGGAAAAATTCACCTCTGTGTGGACTTCAAAAATTTGAATCAGTCATCCTTAAAGGATAACTATCCTCTGCCCATCATGGACCAAGTTCTTTAGACAGTGACTAGTTTAGAGATGTTATCAATGTTAGACAGTTTTTTTGGGTATAATCAAGTAGAACTTGGTGAAATAGACTAGTAGAAGATGGCCTTCACCATGCCTTGGGGCACCTTTGCATATCGAAGAATGCATTTTAGCCTGATAAATGTTGGCACCACTTTCCAGAGAGCAATGAACCTTAATTTTAAAGATGAAATGGGTAAGTTCATTATGGTGTACCTTGATGACTTGACCATCTTTTTCAAGCATCACCCTAATCATGTGCACCATTTGCAACAAGTGCTGGAACACTACCACCAGAATGACATTTCTCTAAATCCAAAGAAGTCTATTTTTGGAGTAACAGAAGAGAAACTTCTCAGACACATCATATCCTAATAAGGCATAAAGATTGACTCAAAAAGAGTCAAATCCATCCAAGAACTTACTCTGCCCACAAGTAAGACTGTAGTTCACTCTTTCTTTAGAAAAGTGAATTTTTTACAAAGGTTCATCCCTGAGTTCACAGAGAAGACTCGCCACTTTGTGAACATGATGAAGGGAAATGCCACTTTTAGCTAGACCAAAGAAGGCAAATTGGCATTTTGAGACATCAAAACAGCTATTACCCATGCCCCAATTTTGGTTTGTCTAGATTATACCAAGGATTTCATAGTGTATAGTTATGCCTCTGAGCACACACTTTCAACAATTCTAGTTCAACAAAATAAAAAAGGTGTGGAATCTCCCATATCTTTCATGAGTTATCTTCTCAAGGCTCATGAACTAAAGTATTCAAACATGGAAAAGCATGCTTATGTAGTGGTAAAGGCAATAGAGCACTTCCATTTTTACATCCTCAATTCACACACTACTACCCTAGTTCTTGATACCATAGTCAAATCCATATTAACTCAATACGAGTTTATAACCAAACGGGGCAATTGGATTGCTAAAATCTAGGAGTTTGATCTCATTATCAAACTAATGAATCTTGTATGATGAAGGGGACTCTACCAATTGATTTCTGACAATAGACCCAAAGAAGCAGGGCATGAAGAAATAGAAATAGAAGAAATGCCAACAGTCCTCTTTGTCTCCACCATGAATGAGTGGTATTCAAATATTGCTCATTTCCTTACTTATGGTGAGTGTCCTACTCACCTACCTTATAAAGAAAGGAGGAATGTTAAGTTGAAAGCTACCAATTTTGTCCTATGGGACAATGGCCTGTATAAGAGGAACCTTGATGGAGTGTTCCTTCACTGTGTGGATAAAAAGCAACAGAACCAACTTTTGAAGTCCTTCCATAATCTGGCTTGTGGAGGACATTTCTTTGTGCCTGTAACTACCCATAAGATTATGTGAGCTAGGTATTACTGGCCTATTCTATTTTAAGATGCATACAAATGGGTACGAAGATGTGAACTGTGCTAATAGTTCATTGGAAGACCCAAGTTAGCTGCTCTACCTCTCAAGCTAGTGGTAATAGAAGAGCCATTTCAATAATGGGGAATCAATTTCATTGGTGTTGTAAACCCATCTTCAAGCATTGGACATGATTATGTCCTCACAGCCATTGATTACTTCACCAAATGGGTGGAAGAAATTCCAACCAAGCATGCTACTTTAGAAGTGGTATGCGATTTCCTCAAGAAAAACATCATTTCTAGGTTTGGGGTCCTAACCAAGATTATGATAGACAATGCCGCCTATTTCTCTTCTCATGAGATCACTCAGTTCTATTTTTACTATGGGATTACCCTCTCCCACTCTTTTGATTATTTTCCACAAGGAAATGGCCAAGTAGAATCAAGCAACAAGAACCTGGTGACCATCATCAGGAAGCTGGTGGATGACAACCAATGAACATGGCATAAAGCATTGGTTGATGCTTTATGGGTAGATGGAACTACACCCAAGAGGGCGATAGGTATGTCACCATTCCAAATTTTGTATGGTCTCAATGTAAAGATACCAATCACCCTAGAATTTCTAGCACTAAAATTGGCAAAGGCAGTCAAAGATCAGACATATGAAAGCTCTATTGACAAAAAAATCATGTGCTTGACTGAGCTAGATGAGTAGTGAACTATGGTGGTGGACCTAATTTATGTGCATCAAAGTCTAGTGAAGAAGCTCTTCGACCAAAAAGTAAAAACTTGTGACTTCTAAATTGGAGATCAAGTTCTGTTATGGGACAAGAGAAGAGAACCAAAGGGAATGCATGGGAAATTCGATTCCCTATGGAGAGGCCCATTTACTATCCATCAACTCAATGGTGAAAATAGTTTCCTATTGAAGTATCAAGATGGCATGCCCTTTTTTTGCCTCACAATGGGTAGCATATGAAGCAATTTAATTCTTGAAGCATTAGATACGATCATCTGTACATATGCATATTTATATAGTCTTTAGTTCTATTTTGTGATTTTCATTTTCATTTTTGGCACCTTTCTTGTTTGGGTAGCATGACTCCGTAGCCCAATGGCATACTTAAAGGCACTAGAGATTTTGGTTTCTACTCCCCTCAATTTTTCCAAATTTCAACTAAAGGAAGTTCCCTAATTGGAGCTAGCTATTGTTTCCAAAATTTATCACTCATTTTTGGAACAACATATGAACTATTTTGGTCTTATAGGCCAAAATTCTCTTTTCCCTTCTCAAAAAAAATTGTTCTGAGTATTCAAATTCTCCATTATTCAAGATTTTTCAGCTAACAGACTTTGTAGGCTTATTTCTACGAACTCTGTAGGCTTATTTCTATAGACTCCATAGGCTGATTTCTATGGACTCTACACGTTGATTTCTATGGACTTCATAGGCTTATTTCTACGGACTCTGCAGGTTGATTTCTACAGACTCTACAGGCTAATTTCTATGGACTCCATAGGCTTATTTATATGGACTCTGTAGGCTAATTTCAATAGACTCTATAGGCTAATTTCTATAGACTCAGCAGGCTTATTTTTATGGACTATGTAGGCTTGTTTCTACAGACTCTATAGGCTTGTTTCTACGGACTCCATAGGAAAGAAACAAGTTCCCAACACTTAGGCAATTTAAAGGTCCATTCAATCGAAAGGTTCAAAGGAAGATGTCCCAAATCCCGAAGGACAAGTGCCCTTATAGAGGGAAAATGTAACAAAAAAGATATCTTTTGGAGGGATTTTCTACGATGGAATTTTACAAGTGAAATCCTTCGGACAAATTGTCTGAAGGAATGATCAAAGGCTTGACGGGAAGTTCAAGGGAGTCTTCCAAAATCCCAAAGGACAAGTGCCCTTGTGGAGGGCACTTAAGTGCCAAAAGGACCTTTGTGACTTTTTTGAAAGGCAATTTTGGAGATCAAACAACCCTTACGAAGGGCAAGTGATGAGAAAAATGGACCATTGCAAAAGGCTGAAAGGGTAAGGTTTTCTTCAGAAAAGTGAATAAGGTAGAAAAGTTGGAATTCCTTCAAATTTGTTCAAAGTAAAAGAAAAGATGAATTCTTTCAAACAAAAAGTCTGAAGGAATTCCTTTGAACTTTTGTCTTAAGGAATTTGCCTAAAAGAAAAAAGCTCGAGGGAATAGGTGAGAAAGATGAAGGATTCCTTCAGACATTTTGTTTGAAGGATTTGAAGTAGAAGGCCACCTGAAGAACACAAAAGGGTAGGTACCCTTGCGGTGGGCTCTCAACAACTAGGAAATCAACCTTTTTCAAGACCTCAAAGGGTAGGTACCCTTAAAAAGGATTCAAAGACTAAGCTCAGTCAAAGGAAATCCAAAAGAAATAAAGCTGAAGGAATTGACCAAGGGGTGATGGGCCTGTGGACATCAAGGTTGGGCACCATAAATTAGCCATTAGCTTTCAAATGGTGATGGGCATGCGAACATCATCTTTATAGCACTGAAATAGCCATTGATCTTTAAAGGATTGAGCATGGACCTAAATGCATTCAAAAGCCTTAAGGCCAAAAGGAAGAATCATTGAGAGGGAGCTGAAAGAGCCAGTAGAAAGGGAAAATATAGCCCAAGAGCTCAAATTGCAACAAGAAAGAGGGAAAGACTAGAAATATCTATGTAGGAGTTATTTCCAGTAGGTGGAACTGTCCACCAAGTAGACATCTAAGCTCACAAACATTAAAAGGTGCAACCTATTTTTCTTCCTTGATAGGAAAGTGAGGGGATAACTGCGTACCTATTGGGAGAAAGATCACATGACCCATGCTAAGGAAAATCAATTTGGGATGAATTGACATGCCATAGTTAAGGAAGACACCTTGTTCCAGTGTGGCCTCTTTGACTAAACTAAAAATACATTCAAGACATTGAATGTAGCAGGGGCTATTTCATGAAATAAAGCACCAAGTCTTTTTTGGCCACTATATATTATAAATCTCTTCTTTTCATGCGGGAGATCTTTTTGGATATAGAAGCAAAACTCTTCCAAAATTGAGAGGTGATTATTGCGACTTTGAGCTTAGTTTTATTAATCATATTTCTTTGTTTGAATGAGAAAGCAGGTTACTTTTAGATTTTGTGTTGTAATAGCTTATGTCATTTAGGAGATTGTTCTTATGTCTATTTCCTGAATGTGTTCTTGTCCATTTTAATGAAATAAGTAGACTAGTGGAAGTAATCAGGAAAGTGTCCTAAAGCCAATTGTGGGAAGAATTTGTGCTGCCACAATTGCCTTTCATGTCTTTGTCTATTTTCTATTTCTTTGTAAAGGACCTTGGGATGACTTTGTGCCCTCATTGTCCTTCATATTTTACTCTTGGGTAGTTGAGGTGGAGACTTTGTGCTACACCTTTTTCTGCTAGTTACTATGCCCCCTGTTACCAATTACTTGTTATCTATTAGAAAGAACTGTTGCTATTTGTTGTAAGACCACTTCTAAAAGAAGAAAAGTGCCTTCAGTGTTTTAACCTAGATTTCTCCTTTGTTTTTGAACATCATCTCTGAAAGAAGAGAGATGGATGGTGTTGTCCTATCAATGAGTTTTATTTTTTGCATATATATATAGTATATAGCCCCTCATATTTATAGGGAACCTCCCCTTGATGAGAAGAGAGATTTGTCACCTTTTGATGTGGTAAACCTGCACACTTGGCCAACCAATCTCCCTATGCTATGGTTTAAATCACCTATTTTGCTCATTAGTTAGCTCGTGACAAAATATTCACCCAACACTATGAATTAGATATCAAATTTAAGTTAGAAAAAACATAGACCCATCGAAGGTAGTTTGAAATTATGAGAATGAAGGAAGATGAAAACATTATATCTTATCTATTAAGATTAGATGAAGTGGTAAATGTCATCATATGTCTAGGAATTTTTTTTGAAGAATCAACAATATTATAAAAGGTATTAAGATACCTGACATTCAAGTTTGATTTAAAAGTCTCTATCATGGAGGAGAGAAAATATCTTAACAAACTATATATGGATGTGTTTCATGGCAGCTTTACTACCTATGAAATGAGAACAAGTGATGAAAGATATTCTAAGAAGGAAGCTGCATTCAAAGTTGATAAAAAGTCACAAGGTAAAAGGTAAAGGATGATGTTGTTAAAAACATTGATGATGATAAAATAGAAGCCATGATTTTCAAAAAACTAAGGAAAAAATTAGGTAAGTATAACGGCAAGTTTCCATTTACATGCTTTTACTATGGTAAGATTGGTCACTTTGCATCTAAGTGTCCTAACAAGGATAATAATGAACATGATCGAGAGCATGATGAACATCATGGTAAGCATAATAAGTCATATAAGATTAATAATAACAAAAATAGTTTCAAGAAGTATGAAGGTAGGAAAGGATCATTCAATAACAAGAGAATTATTTATACCAAATAAGATAGAATATCCTCTAATATAATTGGTACAAGTATGTCTAATAGTGATGATGATGATGATAACAATGAAACTCTATTAATGACCATAAAAATAGACAATGAAGGTTTTTCAAAATGGTAAAGTCTTATGAAAGATAAAAATTAGATGAAGAAGAGGCTAAAGTGAACCTTGAGGTAGAATTGATGAGTTCTCTATAAAAGTTGAAGTTCCAAAGAAGGAAGAATAAAAAATTGAGATCTTTGGTTCAGATTTATGAGGGAAAAATCAATCTCTTTGAAGAAAGACTAAGTAACAACACCAATGAACATGATGAGATCATTAACTATTTGGAAACTCAAAATGAGATTTTCACTCCAAGTCTTAAAACCAAGGAGGAAGAATGTACCAAGTTTAGAATAGAAATGGAGTATTTGAAGGTAGAATTAGATCAGGCAACAATCAAATTAAAGACACATCATAAATTTAAAAAGAGCACTAAAATCATTGGTTCTATTTTTAATATTCAGAGGTATCCACATGATAAGGAAGGACTTGGGTTCAAAGAAGACCAAAAATAAAATAAGGAGAATTAGACCTCATAGGACAATGGACTATCAAGAAGTGATGGTACTGACATAGTAAAGGCCTATGTAGAATCTATCAAATTTTAGACATAAATTGATCATCAACAAGTAAATAAGAATATAACTCCTTCATAAGACAAAAAAGGTAGAGGTGAATCATTCAATAGTCATCAAAAGATAATTATTATTAGATAGACAAGGTATATGAATTCCTTCAATGGTTATTATCTCTAATGTTATCAATATGGACATAGAGCATGGATTATAGACATCATTCTAGAATAAAATCCTCATGAAGGAATAGGATGAAATCTCATTTAAAGAATAGAAGTAGAATCTTGTGCTAAAATTATGATCAAAGAGGACATAATTCAAGTGATTAAAAGATGAGGCATATAAGGAAGATTAGTCAAGACAATAAGTTATATATTCATACCACTAAGAAGTGGATCAAAAAGTCAAACCCTAGGGGCAAGGTGAAGGAGGAGTAGAATAATAAAATATAAGAATCTATGTTATCTCAAATTGCCTTTCACATCCAAAATAAAAAAAGAGTTGTATATAGATAGTGTTTGATCAAGCCACATGATAGGGGATAAAATCAAGTTTATTTCACTAAAGATGAATGTTTCAGGGACAATGAGATTTGGAGATAACACAACTACCAATATTATTGGTAAGGGTATCTTGAGTTTGGACAATGGGATTGGAAAATTGGAAGACCAAGATAGAGAATGTGTTATATGTGAAAGGCTTGAAACATAAATTTATTAGTGTAATTAAAATGTGAAATCAAGGACACACATTGACCTTTCATGATAGAGGGTGTAATATAAGGAGCCAAATTAGGAAGGCTAATTTCCAATATTAAGAGGATTGAGAACAATCTATATGTCTTGAATGAGATAAAAAAGAATATATTCTTTTTGATAAATATGAATGAATGTTATCTATGGTAAAAAATTTTGGTCCACCTAAACTTTGATAATCTAGTAAATATAATCTCTAAGAAGTTTGTGAAGAATATGCCTAAAATCACCAAACTTGAAAATAGGATTTGCAAGGCATGTCAACATGGTAAGCAAAATAGAAGGAGGTTCAAGTCTAAGGAGTATTCTACTACAAGACATTTAGAGTTAATACACACTGATGCTTGTGGACCTACAAGAATATACAACATTCAAGGAGATATCTATTTCATGTTACTCATAGATAGTCACTACACAAGAATGACTTGGGTAACATTCTTAAAATAAAAGTCAAACTCTTGATAAGTTCAAAGGATTTAAGGCTCTAGTTGAGAATGAAAAGAATGTAAAGATAAAATTCCTAAGATCTGATAGAGAAGGATATTTTTGGTCTAATGAATTTGATTACTTCTTGTGAGGTCCATGAGATAAGGAGTTAGTTTCCAGTAGCTAGGACACCTCAACAAAATGGGGTAGTGGAAATAAAGAATAAAATAGTTCATTAAATGGTAATGACTATGATAAATGAATAAATATTATTTGATGGATACTAGAGAGAGGTATTGAATACTTTAGTTTGCATTTTTAATTGAGAATATATAAGGATTAATGGAAATGAAAACCTCTATGAACTATGAAAAGGCAAACCTACTAATGTGGAATAATTTAGAGTATTTTGAATCAAATGATTCATCAAAATAGATGAGGAAGACTTAGGTAAGTTTTATTCAAGGTATGTTGATGGAATATTCTTGGGATACTCATTAATAAGATCAGCCTATAGATTTTATAATAAGAGGTCTCATAAAATAGTGGAAAACACTAATGTGAAGATTGATGAGAATAGTTTTAAGAAGTCACACTCTCAGTCAAAGGATGCATTAGAGAATTTGGAATTCAAGAATGAAGAAGAAATAATATAAATAGATTATGATGAAGAATAAGTTAATTAAAGACAATATTTAAAAGGTACTTTAAGATAGATTCATAGAGACCATCTTGAATAAAAAATCATTGACAACAAGGATGCAGGTATGCAAACAAGGAGAAAACTGGTAAGTAACCCAATCAATAAAATGTTTCTCTATTGTTTAATATTAAACCTAAGAGCCTTGTAGAAGCAATCAAATAAATTTTTTGGATAGGGGATATGAATGAAGACTTAAACCAAATAGAGAATAATGAGACTTGGGAACTACTTCTGAGGCCTAAAGACAAAAATGTCATTAGCACAAAATGTGTGTCTAGGAACAAATTGAATGAAGATGGAGAAGTCACTAGGAATAAGGATAGATTGGTATGCAAGGGGTATGAATAATTTTAATGGGTATACTTTGAGGAGACATTTGATTTAGTAACAAGATTGGAGGCTATCAAATTGTTTCTAGAATATTTAGGATTCAAAGGGTTCAAAGTTATCAGATGGATGTCAAATCATCTTTTCTAAATGGGAATTTGGAAGAGGAGGTGTACATATATAAAATTGAGGGTTTCTCATTATTAGGTAATAAGGACTATATACGTAGATTGAAAAAGGATATTTATGGTATAAAGAAAGCTCCTAGATGTTAGTGCTCTGGATTGGGCAAGTACCTATTAGACCAAGGATTTAAGAGAGGAGTCATAGATAGGAATTTATACATAAAGATATAAAATAATTATCAATTTATAGTGGTCATCTATGTGGATGTCATCATATTTGGTGTAAATAATGAAAATGTGACTAAGGCCTTTGCAGATGTGATGAATAATAAGTTTCTAATGTCCATGCTGGGAAAACTGTCATTCTTCCTTTGGTTACAAATCATTCAAAAAAAAAAGAGGATTATCCATTTCATAATCTAAGTACATAACAAAAATGTTGAAGAAATTTGAGATGGAATATTACAAGGCAGTTAACATACCTATGATCATAGGGTAAAATTTAAGTAAGGAGGATGAATTTCTAAAGTTCAATCATACATCATATAGGTCAATGATTGGAAGTTTTCTATATAATAATGCCTCTAGACCTGATATCATGCAAGCAATATCTATTGTGGGAATATTTCAAGTAGACCCAAAAGAAAATAATTTTTAAGTAGTCAAAATGATACTTAGGTATCTCAAGGGAACTATGGATTTTGAGTTGTGGTATCCAAGGAAAAAAGAGTTTAACCTAACAAACTATATAGATGCAGACTGGGCAAGGAGTATAGATGAGAAAAAGAGAAATAGTGGAGGAGTTTTCTTCTTAAGAGAGTTCCTAGTATCATGGATAAGAAAGAAGAAACAATCATTGACATTATCTAATTTTGAGGTTGAGCACATTTCAATAGCTTCATGTTACACTCAAGTATTATGGATGATGCATACCTTAAAGGACTAAAAAGTGGAGTATGATAGTCATAGTCATATCTTGTGTGATAATATACATGTCATAAGAATATCAAAGAATCAAGTCATGCACTCAAGGAGTAAACACATTCCCATCATGTATCATTTCATAAGATAATAGGTAAGTGAACAAAATGTCAAACTTGATTATTTATCTACTAAGGAGTAGATTGTAGATATTCTAACCAAGCCACTTCTAAAGACAAAATTTTAACATCTAAGATAGGAATTGGGTGTAATTACTACCCCTAACATTCATTAAGGAAGTCAAGTACTTAGTGGGAGATAATTAGTTGGTTTATTAGCTCTAAGAGTAGATTAATAGTGTTAAGAAGGTATGTATGGAGATAGGGGGAGCATGTTTGCATGATGCTTCATAGACTCATAATCCTAAGTGTTGAGTTTTTTTTAATTATAAGAGGTGTGATATAAGAAGTTGCAAGTATCTCTTTATCACTAATGTCAAAGTGGGAGAAATTTAAGAATGGGTTAGAAATAGCCTATTGAGAGAAGATTATGAGAGTGGTTACCATAAATTACAAATGGGGAGATTATTGAATATTGTCATTGATGTCAAAGGTGTATATTTTCAAGGTCGATGTCAATGGTGTTTAAAGATAGTTGGTAGTGTGTGATGTGATAAGGTTCACAGAAAGAGTTTTGTCATGAGAGAAAGAGAAAGAGACAATTTTAAGCCAACTAATATCTTATGTTTGAATGATTGATATCATTGTTTGTATCAACATGGAAGGTATAGGTCATTGATGTCAAGTGCATAAGAAGAAAGTCATGACATGAAGAGGTATTTTCATGGTGAAATGAATAAACATAGGCATGTGAAGGTTTTATGTCATTGTTTTATCATGTGATTAAGGTACATAATGTTTCATGAGAGTTTTAGGGTGAACTTATAGGGGTAGGACCTTCAGTCTAAGTTTGCACCTAAACCTTGCCTATCAAAGTGTGTTATGAATATCATATTTAAAGATAATTATGTACATGAGAGCAGAGAAAAGGGTGATATAATTTTTTTTAGGCGTGATCACAAAGTTTGAAGTCAATTTTTGAAATAAAAGTGCATGAATCATTATTTTAAGCCTTCTTGATCTCACAAAATGAGGTACTCAAACCCAAAAAACACTTTCAAACATTCATTGGAATATATAACCTCAGAATGGGAGTTCTATTTGTTTATGAGATATGGGGAAGGGTCATAGATAATATATACATGCATTAGTTTTAGATTCAAGTGGCAGTCCTTTACAAATAATTGTTAACACTAAAACATGTGTCAAACCCCCCTAAAACCCTAATAAGGACCTGATGTGAAAGATTTTGTTCAAATAAGATTACAATGGATTAAAATTTATATATAAGATATTGGATCATGTATTAAACTCTCCAAAGTACCTCTATATGGTGGTGGTTGGTTAGATGAGAGAGAAAATGTAAAAATACAAGCTTACTTGTCAAGAAATTATTATAGATCTCAAAATTTGTATTAGTTAAGAAAATGAAATGGATGGTAGAAGAAGATAGAGAATAATTTTACATGTCATTTATGTTTTTTTAATAGGTTATATATTTCAATTAATATAAATTGGTCATCCAAGTAAACCAATCATAAACAGACCTAATGGTCTAGATAATGTAAAAATTAGGTAGAGATGAAGAGATAGATTTGAGGTTTTGTGCATGATATATTGATGAAATAAAGTTCATGAATAATTTATTTATTAATTTTAATTCACTATCATGATTTTGATAAGATTTTTAGGTTAGTATATGTGGTGAAAATGTTGCTCATCAAATGGCCTTTCTGGTTCAGATAGGACTGTGAAACATAAAGTCAAGAAATTGGTCTGTAAGACCAATATTTGTCATTAGTACATATGAATTTTATATATTAATATGTTATTTATAACTCATATAACTATTTTTATGAATAAAGAGTCATGAAAAGTGTCTAAACAGGCATTAGAGGTCTAATTCTTTATGACTAGTTTTTAAAGTGATTTGACAGTTATGAGTAACTAAGTGTAGAGATATTCTTGAGCCCTTATCTCTTGAGTGAAGGTGTTACAATAATTTTATTATGAATCTTATGTCATGGGATAATTTTTATTCATGTTTCATTTGTCATGGTTGAGTATATTAATGGTGTTTAAACTTCATTATTGTAAGATATACTTTTGAGGTACATAGGCCTAATGGGGTAGTTTGCTTTAAAGGAGATTTCACGATATGAACAAATGGTGTATGTATAATAAATCATGGATGAGGTCATAATATTTCATTAAATAAGTTTTTTAATGTTATATAAGGCCATATAGGTCCAAGAAAATCAAGTTTTATCATTAAGAGGGTAGACCTAATGCAACTAAGTCTGCATGAGACCTAAAGGAGGAGTAAGGCCCAATAGAGTTGTTGCAGACTAAAATGGGGTTAAAATTTTGATTTATCCATTTTAATAATATTTAATACCTATTTTTTTCTGACATAAGAGGTTTAATGTGTGTGGTTGACCAAGTGGTGTGTGACAATGAGATTAGTATATATATAATGCAGTTAGGCCTATTTATGTGTGCAAAATCAAGCAAATAAAATAATGAATGGTTGAGAATAATAAGGTATTTAAATTATTTATATACCATAATATAATATTATATGGTTGTTAAGAAAAAATTAAGATGAGGTGGCTAAGTTGGTGTTGAGTCACTTAGGGAGTCGATGTTTCCTTGTAAGTAATTGTTTGCGAAAGTTTAGTCAAGTGGGTACTTGAATTTATTGGGGTTGGTTCTCTAAGTTGATTTGATGGCAAAATTAATTTTTTATTTTTTTAAAATTATATTAGTCCATTTTCAAATATCATAGTGGGTTTTCTTCCCCTTGAGGGTTTCCCACTCATATATGTGTTTTCTTGTTTCTTGATCATGTGCATGGTTATTTATGTATTGATAGATTAATATGTTGCTTTCATAGATCATGAATTTCAAAGTATAGTTGAAATAAAGTTTTTAAAACAATTATTCAACCCACATAAATAATTTTTCTTCCAACAAGGTCTATCAATCTAGTCATAGAAGTAGTTGGAGGGTCATTATTAGATCTTCAAATAATCTACATGAGCATCAAAGACATAATTATGCTCATGTGGTCAGAAGACATGTGTGTTCATGTTTTTTCCAATTTACCATTAACTTTTAATCTAATTACTCTAGAACTTATCCTCCCTTGATGTCTAATTAGGCCCAACTACCACCTTTACTTATTATCACCACCTATCAATCCACCTAGACTACTTGCTAACATGGAAGTTGCATGAGCTTTCTTTAAAATTTTCCATGTCATCTTTACACATGTTTTATATTTATACATAGATATTTCTCCAGGATCATACTCACACTAAATCAAGTTCACTTTGGTAGTTTGTTGAATTTTTTCTAGTTACACATGTAAGGTTATGCATGGAGAATTTGCACTAAAGGGGAACATGTGATTTTCATGATTCCTATAATATTGGTTATTCCATATGTATGGTTCGTGTTTATTTATATTCATCATTATGAATACCTAAATTTAATCAAATATCAAATTTTACACTTACATCTTATTTTACCTATGCATGATTTGATACTTGAATGCATCTTGTACAAGGAATGTGTATAAAAGGTTGCATAAGAAGATGAGTGTTATAACATAATGGCACAATGGTGTAGATAAGTCACAAACCTGTATGATGACATTGAAGTAAATATTATAAAATAGTTGTAAGGCATTTATTTTTCATATTCTTAGTCCCCTTTGGTAATCTTACAATTTTTCTCCTTGCATCTGAGAGCGTACATTGGTCTATGAAGCAAGTGATGGACAACACAGATCACAACTTTCAAATTATGAGAGCATAGGTGTGGAATTATAAAATTTAGCTTGAAACTTTGTAATTTAAACATGAGTAGCATATTATATAGGAATTGAAAAGAATAATAAAAATATTGGGTCTGCACTTGAGGTTGGAAACTATGGACTACACATTTTTTATTTCATAGTTTAAGTATGGGGACTCTAAATGATGGATGTACACAAAAATATATTTGTATGATGGAGGGTCATAGAGATATTATGCACAAGGTTTAAATTATTATCTATTAATAGGAACAATTCAACACTTATTTGACATAAAATTGTGATCTTACTTTTAGCTTTGGGTTCTAGAAGGGAATCATCCATGCACAACTTATATTTTGAGGAACTTTGACATTATGTGAGTTTAAAAGCCTCCTATAGGATCATATGAGATTTGTGTAGGTTGGGTTGAATTGAAGAGTCAATAGCATCCTCAAATATATCTCTATATCTCTAGATATATGCACTTTCTAGATTTATATTTGTCCTAATCTCAAATCTAATGATTCATAATGATATGTCTCTTCAAATCAAATTACCAAAAGGCAAGGTGGTTGCATCGATACACAAGTGTACTACTAAATATTACTATCTTTCAATTTCAATCATTCCAATGCTTTTATTTTTATTTTATATACACTGATTATATACTGTAACATAATCTTGGTTGTAAGTTAGTCACCATCAAGGCACTCAAGTTAGACTCAAGAAAAGGCAAGGTGTTTTATACACACCTCGATATGCATTTATTTACCTTTAAACTAATAATTTCATAATTAGATTAAGGGGGGGGGGATATTTATGAATTATATAGCATGTTATTATGGTACAGTTAGAAAATACATATCATAGATGTACCTTTAGCTTCTAGACCTTTACCACTACCAAAAGGCTCATATAAATTATCTCTCTATGCCTCATTATTTATTGCTTAGTCTCACCAATGTTATTTTGATGATTTAGACCTTATATGTTTTTCCAAAATGTTATAAATGTACTTCTATATTTATAAGTTTATGACCTCCACTTATTTTGTAATTACCTAGACATGTGCATCTTAGTAAGAGGCCTATGTCAACATAAGTGTCTTATTTTGATGTAAGTGTCCAATTTCATAAGGTCATCCAATTTGTAAATGAAAAAAAGTATTATGGTTAGTATAAGTGTTTTAATGTGAGATATTATCCAAAAGGATTGATATAAATACAAGATCAATCCTTATTCATTCTTCACCTATCATAGACAAAAAATAATTCAATAAAACACTCAAGTAAACAAAGCTTCCTTATTTTCTCCTATTTTCATATTAGTCATAGGGAAAACATATCTACATGTTTGAATTACTAAAATAAATTTCCATGAGCTACATTTTCCAAGTTACAAGCTAGGCATTATTTTACTTATCACACATTGCACGATATGCATATAAGCTAACACATAGGGGAGAACTACATATGTTTCAATCCATCTTTAGATTATTGAATATGTGGGCAATTATCATTAATAGAGGTGTGTTTAGGGTAGCTCGATACCCTATATCCACTAACCCATTTTTCCCATAGCCACTATGAAGATGAATAAATAGGGTTGTTGGCCAAGTTTGACTTTACATCAAACTTAGACTCCTATAAGTAAAAACCTTGGTTTTTTTGATATTTTAGGGGTCTAAATCTCTTTCATAGGATAAATTATGGTTAAATTTATGTTATCTAATGGATTTCTAGACTTAGTCATGGTTTCACTATCTTATTTATCATTTTGGGTCATTTAATGTGCTTTTAAGAGTCATAAATGCAAGTGGCATGGTTCCCAAGGTGATCATGTGTCCTATTTTAGTTGAAAATGTGTAATAGGTCATATTAACTATCATGGATGTTATTCACATCAGAATGTTATAGGTTGTCTAACTAAAATCCAAGAAATAAACTAAAAAAGGGAGAAAATGACACTTGTATGAGTCATGGGGAAGTGTGCCACATGGGATAAGATCATGGAAGGCCTCTTCACCTTAATAAAACTCATATCAACATTTTTTCTCTATAATTTCCATTTTAAATCCAAAAACCTTCTATTTCTTCTTTATATTTCTAGGAATATAAAAATAACCTTTAGGTTTTTGCTCAGTATGGACAACTAAAGAGGTTTTAGGATAAATTACTTTGGGAGGTTGTAGTAAACTCACAGACCTTCATTTAAATATGAATAATTTTAATAATGGTGGCCTATTCTTAATGAACCATCCTCATGAAGTTGACATTACTTTTCTACTAGTTGTATCATGTACCCTATAGGTTTCACTTAATTTTGGTCAAATCCATAAAAACCAGTTGGTTATATTGAATCCAAAGGATTTTGGATACCTTATAAAATGGTCTCCATTCTTAGTTTCATATTTCATAATGTTTTGATGAGCAAGTTATTCCATCTTACAGGAAGGTATCACCATGTGTAGTCTCACTCAAAGTTTTTATTTTTTACAAAGCATTATTTTCCTATAGAGGTCTCATGTAGTTGGTAAATTATGTTACATAGGTCTGAGGGTCATAATACTACCTCATTCCATGTTTTGGTTTCACCATATCATCTTTTGGGAAGCTAACATCCTTGTCATCTCTCATAGTCAATTCCATGCTTAATTTCAATTATAGTCATATGTATGAGATTATCCATCTTGTCCATGGAGTTATGATCATGGAGTATCAATTTTTCAAGCCATAAAGAGTTGAAATGATTTCATTGGATGCTTGTGAAGAGTATAAGTTTGGTGACAAACTCATTCACCATGCTAAAATAGTCATGATATGACTTCTGCTTGTTCTATTCCATGTATATGCAGGTGATTTTCACATTTAAAGTAATGTTTTAAGCTTGTCTCAAGATTTACTTGTTGTCAATAATGAATTTGGAAGGCTGAAAATAGTTTTAAGCTTCCCATGAGGCCTTTTATCAACCTTGTTTCTCTATTCTACCCTCACTATCCACATTTAGTGCATTTTTACATACAAGCAACTCATGATGATGTCATCATAGTCATTATATGGGTTTCAATAATTTTGAGATATGAAAAGTTAATTTGAGGGTATTAAGGAAGGCCTTGAACCATTGTAATAATATGACAATGTATATTACTCATTCCATGACAACTTGAAAAGCTTTACTGCCTGTGTTTGAAAATGTTCATCTACAAGTGTATTAACATAGCTTTGAGAATTATCATGTGGAGATTTGAAACATGAAAGAAATCCAATTTTGGATTATAACATGTGAATTTAACCTTTTATATTGGTTTTAAGTGTCAATGAATCAAAAATGAAGACGTAGACTACTATGATGAAGCAAAGACTAAATTCTAGAAATCTTTCCCTAAAATGTCAAAATAAAACTCCAGGGGGTTTTTGTGAACCCCTTATAACATGTTTCCTAAGGATTTAAAATAATATAATAAGATGATTCTTGTATATACTAGCATAGGAAATACCTATGACAATAATTAATGTAAAAAATTAAGTAGAAAGAGGTTGTATGAGGCCTCAAATATGCCTCTAAATACACTAAAATACTCCATTAATATCTATAGGTCTGAAGTTGTAAATGGCATTTTGGCACAAAGGAGAAATAATGAATAGTGCCTCATGAATAATATGTTTCAATTGGTTGGATGACACATGAATAGCATAAATGTTATTAAGATAAGATTGAGACATGGTCTTGTAGGCTCTATGGCCACCTATAAGTGTCTTTGTAATAGGGAATAAACACCTACAATAGTCAAAAGTAAGGTTTTTGAGTAATGGTAAAAATAAAATAAATTAATGGTAAAAAGTGAATATATAGTGAGTACAATATATAATTAGTTATTAAATGGTTCCCATGGCATGAAAGGATTTCTGTAAGCATCATGACCAAGTTCGAAGAGCTAGATGCACCTACAGGTAGGGTCTGAGGGGCAAAGTATCTCAGTCAAACTAGTGACCCTAAATTGATGCCTAAGTGATGTATTAAGACCTTAAAATAAGAGAAATAGTTAAAAATTACACTTTGTGACATAGAGTGATTCAATAAATACCTTGAAACATCATAAATGAGCTCAATAAAAGCCCAATACCCACTTACAATAGGGTGTCCTAGTCAATAGGTAGTGGATGACTCAATTGTAAAAAAAAGTGCATATGAAGGACAAATGGGAGTTTAGAGTGATGATACATGTAATTAAACACATATATTATGGTCATGATCAGTTTCATGAACAACAAAAAATGTAAGGAAGGCCTACACATACCTTTTGAAACCTTATATGCACCTACAATAGGGTACAATATTGTTAACGATAATATAAGAAATGAAATTATATAGGGAAGAGAGGAAGGTTTAAAAAAAAAAAAATTGGTTAATTATAGGTCAACAGGTGTTTATAAAATCCCAATACTCTACCAAGATGATCACCTACCTTCCCTATTTGGTCAAAAGTCACCAGTTTATATAGTTGCTCTAAGAAACCTTTTTGCTCAATAGATGAATATGAGGAATATAGAGAGGAGAAGTATTTTGGGTGGATTAAAAGATTAATAAGAATGATTTTAGGATGAATAAAACTTTAAATTATTCTATAATCATTGGTTTAGTGTGGAAAGGTCACTCTTAGGTGGATTTGAGAGAAGGTGCAAGAAACAAGTTATTTAGAGGCCTTTTTGGACATATTGAGCTCGTTAGACACATAAATAAAGGAATATAGATTAAAAATCATAATAAATACATTTAAAAACTCCATAAATATTCAATTTTCCATAGTTAAGAGGGATATACTTATCTATTTTATCTTAGAGGTTAGCCAGTCAAGGAAAATCAAGTTTTGGCAAAACAAGCTAATGAGGCCAAAAGGGATAAAAACTTAACAAATTTTTTTGGAAAAATATATAAGAATTTTTTAAGGTTTATTAAAATAAAATATATTATAATAAGTAATAATTCAATATTAGAGCTTTCAAGATGACAAAAATACCCCTGCACACAATCCAACTAGGCAAACTTTCACTAGGCCTAGTTGGTGAATGAGAGAAAAGGAATAAGATAAGTGACTGGGAATTTGTTTTGTTATATTATAATATTTAATGAGGTTTTAAAATTCATAAAAAACCAACCCAAAAATTGGAATTTATTCCAAGTATCCAAAGCTAGATAGATGCAGGTTAGGACTATAGGCCTTCAAGGGACCTAGAGCCAATTGGGGGTCCATCTTAATTTACAAATATTAGTGAGATATATTGTTTATTTTTACATGTTAGGGAGATTTAATTATACATGTTTAAAATTTTATTATGTAGAGGAACCTAAAAGAAATGTAATTCTATCTCAAAGAGAGTCTAATCATGTAAGAAAGGCAAAAATAAGCTTGATGGGGCGACTTCAAATGTTCATATATCCTCTAAGAGTTTGAATGTGAACCAAAGGAGAAAAAATTATTTTGGTTTTGTTATTAGGTTAACTTAAAACCATGTTTGTTGATTTTTTTGTAATTTCCAATGTCAAATATTTATGAAAAAATCTTAAGACTAAACTGCCTAAAACCCTACTAAACCCTTAGTCAAGAACCGATGAATAAAAAAATCTTGGAGAACTATCAAAATGACATAGTTTGACCATGGAATATATTATAAATTTTATATAAATACCTTAGTATCCCTCACATATTTTTAGCTATATGAAATTATATGAATAGGGGGGAAATAGGGTTTTTATGGCCATTTTATGTGTTTTGTAGTTGTTACAAGAATTCTAAAGATGAAATAAAGTTTGAGAGGAATATATTTAATTTTAATAACTCATTATATTAATTTTATTCCAAGGAAAAATTCTTAATTATTCTAACCAGAGCTATCATGTTAGCCAGTCAAAACTAGCATAGTGAACATAAGGGTGATAAGTGTGAAAACCTCAAGTTGATGTCCTTTTAAGGTTAATATAAGAATTATAAGAAAATATAGGGTCTTTCCTAGTGTCATCCACTCCTTATAGTGGATTTTCATGGGAAAAAAATGCTAATTTTGAGGCCAAGTGTGAGAGGCGACATAAAAGAGGAGTTTTTTAGACTATAGGTAGTGATGGCTTCCTTCCAAGAGTTTCTAGATGAGTAAGAATGAAACCAATGAATGTAGAGGCATGTATTAAATAATTCCCTCTCATCCCAATCATTATAACTATCCCTACTCAGTTGTGGGATGTTAAAACATGTCCAAATCATGAACGCATTTTTTTGAGCCAAGACAGGGAATTTTATGCCACTTTTCATAAGTTTCATAACTTGTATGGACATTTATAACTATTAAAATTTAATTGTTCATTTAAAATATATTTATCATGCAAATTTAACCTCTTTTTTCATCTTGACAAGTTTCCAAGTGACCTGTTAACTTTCCTTGTCTTGCCTCTCTCTTAAACCTATAAATATTGACTCTTTTGGTAGCCTCCATTGGTTTATGGTGAAACCCTAGAATTTTTTTTACTTTAATGTATCTTCAAGAAATAAACAAATTGAATTTTCATACTTACATGATGTGAAATTAGGTGTTATTAAAATCTTGTTGGTCTTGTCTAGTAGAAGATCGTCTTTTCTAACATACTATCCTTGATTATTCACCAAATGTGTAGAAGAGTAATTATTGCATGTATTTGTTAGTGTTATATTTTAAGTTTATGTGTGTTTTAGAAGTGTTTCATGAATTTATTACATAAATTAATAATCCATTATCCTCCTAAGCATCAAAATATCTCTTAAACTTAGCATATGAAACATTGATGTGACAATCCATCTTGATTTGTGATTTTTGTGTCAAGGAAGATTTGTTTAGCTCTAAGTAGTATAATTCTATTAAATAGGTTTAAATAAAATATTGGTGCATCACCTTTTAGTTTTATTAGTTGTTTTATTAACCTTTTTCATCCAAAGTTGATAGGCAAGAAAGTACTTCAAAGTGTACATCAAGGAACTAGCCCTTCTAGAGCTTCATCACACTAAATTGTTACCACAAAAAGAGAGATGTTTCCATGATGCCACTTAGATGATGAGAGATAGGCATCTCCTCAAGGGGTGAAAATCCAAGTGACAACAATTTTTAGAATGCCTAGTGGAACTCTAAGTCCTAATGTTAATGGTCTCGGCATAGTTGTAGATATAAAAACATCTACATTCAGTACCTGGAAACTCCAATAAAGTTTTATACTCTTTGGTTGCTGATAATTACTTAATTTCCATTCCAAAGGTGACCATTATGTATACTAATAAATGTATATCCTTTGAGTTTGTGCAATCACCTATATATTCTATCAAAAGGCTTAGGCTTGTGAATACTCATCCTTATTCAAGGGAGTTAGTTTTTAATAAGTCCAAGCCATCATTGAGTTCAACCCCTAATGCCCATGGTATAAATTACAATATGGCTATAATATAACATTTTTTACCCTTTTCCAAATCAACTCCTTTGAATCTTTCCTAATATGACCAAATTATAGGAGCAACCCTTAAGAGTGTTCCATATTTTAGTGGAGAAGGTCCTATTACTCCCATTGAACACATTAGAAACATAGAAAAATTATGAAATATCCATAATATCACTCAAGATGATGTGGTTATTAGTTTATTGGAATTGTATTTCAAAGGGAAAGATTTAGATTGGTATGGGACTCTACATAAAAATTCCATTGCTTCATGGGATGAACTAGGAGACATATTGACTAAGAGGTTTGGATAGAAGAGTGATCATTTATCACTAGATATGGAATTGACCACTATAATAGGGATCCTCAAGAGTTTATGTAATATTTTAACACTATATTTCAAAAAACATGGGATAAGATCCCAACCCTTGTGAGACATACTCCAAATTATGCCTTCTTATACTATCTAAAAGCATTGAATAGTGATGTATCCATGATGATTCAATCCATGGGTGGGAATACAATATATTTTGCCTATGAGATAGCCATCAATGCTGAGAATTATCTTTTACAAGTAGGGAAGATTTCTCTTAGGCCACCAATGTCATTATTCCCTGATTTGTAGCCTCCTAGTTAAGTTGCATTACCTACCTTGGCTCCTTTACCTAATAGTCAAGAAAAGTTTTCCATTGCCCCTAAAATGAGATCCATGAAGTCAAGAGTTTGCTCTGAAGTGTTACTAATTAATTGGTTTCCCTTAAAAGGCAACAAGCTCAATGTTATAGGCCATACTAGTCCTATATCAGTTTGGACAAATAAATAGGCCTCCTTTTCAAAGTAACACTCAAGGACAAGGTCAAATCATGCAAGATAGACCTTACCAAAGTTATAATACTAATTCCCCATCATCTTCCAAAGCTCTTGTTCCTCTCAAAATAAATTTGTTGAATAATAACCATGCTATCCTTCTTATGACCAAAATCAATACCAAGTTACATATGCTAATGAAATTCATAATCAATACATAACAATGCAAGGTAGTTAAACACCTCAATTTTCCACTTTTGATGTGCCAATGGAAAATAGAATGCAAAGTGGAATGGAAAATGGATAAACACAATCTGATTCTACTCTTATAAATCATTTGGAGTGAGATTTTTTTTCATCAATCATTTGGGAAATTTAAGCATGAACCAATGGCTAAAGGAGTTCTATAATTGGATGGATCACCAACAAAAACCTTGGGAATAGTCAAGGATTTGAATTTGATTTTAAATTATTGTCATAATTTTTCCATTTATCATGATTTAGTTAGGGTAGATTTATCCCCATACTTTTCTCTTTGTTTTTCAAGTGGGTTTACAGGTAAGTTAGGTGGATAGTTGATAGCCAATTGGTCCTATATGGTTATTAGGAAAAATTATGGTACCGAGGTGAAGATTGAATTAGAGCCTATCCATCAAAATCACTTAGATCCTTACATGACTAAACTGTCAAATATCAATTATGCCATTATTGATGAGGATGAACTTCACATAGATCAATCTCCAACATCTTCTCTTGAAGGAGTTTTTGATTTGTATTTAGATGAATGGGGAGATGAACATTATGAGAATGATTCTTAAAAATTCATAGAGGAATCTAGTCTTGGATTATATTTAATTCATAAATAAGACTCTTTCATGCTAAAATTGATGAAGCCAAGTGAAGACATGGATGGTTTATGGTAGCTATTATTTGATGGATCTAGAAGCAAGATTGGGGTATGTGGTGGAGCAATGTTGGTTTCACCATCCAAGGAAAGGTACTATTTAAATTTTATATTTCACTTCTATTGTAATTTTAATTTGGCATAATATGAGGCCCTTATTCATATTCTTGAGTGGTCTAGGGAAAGAGGTGTGAAAGAGTTATAAGGCTATGGTGATAGTGAGTTGATTGTGAATCAAGTAAGAGGTCAAAATGTGACTAATAACTCTTTGAATTAAGTATTATAAGCATAGAGTTTGGGATATTATGGAGGATTTTTGAGCCTTCAACATCCAATCTATCCCAATAAAAGACAACAAACACGCTAATAGGTTGGCAATAATTAGAGCTCAATTTGATGTTTCAAAGGGGATAAGAGAAGATAATAACCAACCACATGTTAAGGTGATTTTAAGGCCATTTATAATTGATAATGTCACTAATTGGAAAGAGGTTGATAGTGACCAACAAATATCTCTTTTCCTAAAAGAGGAGGCTAAGTTTTCTTCAAAGAATTATTCCAAACTATAGCAACAATATGGAGGGAAGATTGTATAATTGAAAACAAACAAGCTCCCTAAAGTATTAGTCACACATGAGAGTATCTTCAATGATGATGATCAGTTGAAGAAATAAAAGGTAAGCATGTCTACTAAGGAAGAAAACTATGAAAGAATACAAATATTCCAAGATAAATTTCTTGCTCTTGGGAAGGTATTTAATAGTGAAGATAAACATGATTTCATTAAGTTATGCAAGGAATTTTATAATGTCTTTACATGGGAATATAGTGATTTAAAGGGTTTTGATCCAAACATATCTCAACATAACATAAAAATAGATTATAATGATAAGCCTATCAAACAAAGACAAAGGCCAATATATCCTAAGATTGAGCCTTTCATGATAAAGGAGCTTACAAAGTTCATTGAGTCTAAGATCATTTTTCCTATTAAGTATTCATATTGGTTGGTAAACTTAGTCCTTGTAAAGAATAATGATGGGTAAATTAGGTTATGTGTTCATTTTAGGTACTTTAGTAGAGTTTCCTTAAATGGCCACTATCCTCTTGCTTCCATGGAGAAAAATTTTCAAGTTATGGTAGGTAGTGAAAAAATTTCTCTCCTTGATGGATATTCTAGGTATAATTAGATTTTGGTAAAGGAAAGTGACCAATATAAGACAACCTTTAATAATAAATGGGGTAAATACACTTATAATAAAATTCATTTTGGTTTGTCTAATATTGGTGTAACATTTCAATGTGCAATGGATATGGATTTTAAAGGAATAATAAATGACATTATGTTGGTGTATCTTGATGATATCACAATTTTTTCTTAGGATGTAAAGGATCACTTGAATTACCTTTGCCAAATTTTTGAGAGATGAAAAGATTTTGGAATCTCTCTTAACCCAAATAAGTGTGTGTTTTATGTCCATAAAGGTAAACGTTTATGGCATATTGTCTCAAAGAAGGGCCTATCCATAGATCCTCAAAGGGTGAGTGCAATCTTGGTATTGGCTTTGCTCAAACATAAGAAATGTTTGTAAAGTTGATCTAGAAAAATAAATTTTATAAGAAGTTTTATTCTTGATTTTGATAATTTCGTCAAGCCTATAACCTCCATGCTAAGTATAGATGAAGTGTTCACTTGGACAAGAAGAAGGAAGGAGAGTTTTGAAGAGATTAAACAATCTATTTCCCAAGCTCCAACTCTTCCAAATCCTAATTTATTGAATGAATTTAAATTCTATAATTTTGAAAATGATGAGTTAATATTTTCCATGCTCACTCAATCAAATAAATAAAACTTGGAGCAGCCTATTACCTTCTTTAGTCAAGGATTAGAGGGATATGAGGTAAGATACACCTATGTTGAGAAGAACGTACTTTTAGTTGTTATAATTATAAATAAGTTTAGGGATATGTTATCTAAAAAAAATATTCACATATTGGTACCTCATCTTAGTGTCAAATACTTCCTTTTGAGCAGATATTTAAATGAAAAGTGATGGAGTATGATGTAGAAATCAAGACAACTAAGCTAGTGAAAGGAAAGGGGTTATGAGAACACTGTGCTTAGATTTAAAAGAATAAAAAGAGGTTGTTTTAGCACTTCATGATGACCCTATGATAGCTTCATCTTCATTAATGAATATTTTAACACAAGATATGATCCATTTTATTCAAATTGATGAGTGTCCACAAGGCATACATAGAGCTAAAAAAAGGTACTTTAGATTACAATCTATTACTTATGTACTTATTGATGGAGTGTTGTTTAGGAAGGACATTTTAGTGTGCCATTGAGATGTTCTGAATCAAATCAGGTTGATAAAATATTTCTTGAGTTCATGATGGATCAGCTGGTGGTCACTTTGCTCCAAGAACCACAATGGCTAAGATAATGAGAGCTAGATATTTTTGGCCTAGTTTTTTCAAAGACACCCATGCTTGGATAAGGAAGTGTAAAAATATGCTCTATTAGAAGGTAATACAAATCTTTTAGCCTTTCCTCTTCATCTAATACAAGTTGATCAACCCTTTATGCAATGGGGTCTAGATTTCATAGGCCTAATCAACTGACCTTCTGGTGGTGGACACATGTGGGTGTTGACTTCTACAAATTACTTTACAAGATGGTTGAGGCTCAAGCTCTCAATGAAGAAAATGAAATTATAGTTTCAAACTTTTATGAAAGAATAGTGACCAATTTTGGGGCTCCTTTAATAATAATTTTAGACAATGCATTGCATTTCCTTATAATGAGGGCAAGTGAGTGGGATTTGAAACATGACATCTATCTTAGTACTTCCTCCAACTATTATCCATAAGGGAATGAACTATCGAAGTCCACTAATAAGAATCTAATTAGGATTATCAAGAGGATAATGGAGGAAAATCAAAGAACTTGACATTCCAAGTTAAATATATCTATTTAGGATGATAGGATCAACCCCAAAAGAGCAATTGGAAACTAATAATATACACTTGTTTATGGGAGAGAGACTAGAATACTTATTTCACTCAAATTACCAACCTTGTATCTCACTTATCAGCTAGAGTTGATGGAAAATGAAAGCATGAAAGTTAGGTTGTGTGAGTTTATGGAGCTTGAGAAGATAAGAGATCAATCTATGGAAACTATGAGATCTCACCAAGAAATCCATGCCAAGAAGTTTCTAAGAGGGAGACATTGTTCTAAAGTGGGATGAAGATAGGGTTAAAGTTGGAAATCACACAAAGTTTGATGCTTTGTATAGTGGCCCTTATGTTATCACCTAATTTGAGAAAAAAAATTATTTCCAACTCTCAATGTTGGATGGAGAGGAGCTTCATATCTTAGTCAATGGGATATATCTCAAACATTGCTACTAAGGCTCTCCTATCTCTTTATACATAGTTGTTCTCCTTATTTTCCCCTAAGTGCTTATGCACATGTGTGAGTCTTGTTTGTGTCTTACTTTGTCTTGTGTTTTTTTGGTGTGTTGTGGAATATATTGGCCCATGATAGGATAAGGCTACTAATCTTTAGTATAAAAGGCATACTACCCTTATGAGTCACCATTTTGTTGACCAAGTTTGACTTTAGGTTAAACTTGGACCCCTATAGGTAAAAAAATTGTTTTTTAGATGTTTTATGGGTATAAATATTTCTCACAGGCTATATTATAGTTAAATCAATGTTATATAATGATATTTTAGCCTTAGTCATCATTTCATTAGCTTATTTATCATTTTGAGTCATTTAATTTGCTTTTAAGAGTCATAAATACAAGTGGCATGGTTACCAAGGTGACCAAGTGTCCTATTTTATTTAAAAACTTCTAGGAAGTCATTTTAACTATCAAGGATGTTAGTCACATCAGAATGTTATAGGTTGTCTAATTGAAATCTAAGAAACCAACTAAAAAGGGGAGAAAATGGTACTTGTATAGCCTATGGGAAAGTGTGCCACATGGGAGAAGATAATGGAAGGCCTCTTAACCTTCCTATAACTCATCCTAGAATTTGGTTTTCTTTGGAATTTCCATTTTAAATCCAAAACCATTCTACTTCTTCTTTGTATGTCTAGGCATATAAAAGTGACCTTCAGGTTTTTGCTCTGTACAGTCAATTGAAGAGGTTTCAAGATAAATGATTTTGGGAGGTTTTATTAAACTTAGATAACTTCATTAAAATATAAATATTTTTAATAATGGTTTATTTTAATTCATGAACCATCTTCATGAAGTTGACTGTACTTTTTTGCTATTTATTTCATGCACCATATAGGTTTTACTAAATTCTAGTCAAATTTGTACAAACTAGTTGGTGATGTTGACTACATAAGATGTTGGGTACCTTATTATATGGTATCCATTATTATTTTAATGTTTCATAATTTTATAATGAGAAATTTATTCCATCTTAAAGGAATGTGCCACCATGTGCAGCCTCAATCAAATTTTTTCTTATTTGTAGAGTGTTGTTTTCCTGTAGAAGTCTCATGTAATTGGGAAATGATGTTACAGAGGTCTCAAGGTCATATGACTACATCCTTCCATTTTTTGTTTTTTATTATGATCCACACTTATAATATCTAAAAATAATGTAGAATATAATGTAGATTAACTCAAAACAATAGATATGGGTGGACCAAGATGTCCAAATAATCAATATATGAAGAATTAGAATACCCTTAAGGTAGAGAAACACCATAAAATACTCCTTTAGGAAGGAATAACTCCATAATGTCTCTTCTAGGGGACAACCTTCAATATCCTCTTATAATAGAAGACTCAATGGTTAATTTTTTCCTTACATTGATAATAATCTCCTTTACATATACCTATATCTAACTAACAATGGATGGGTAATCTCTTAATCCCAATGTAATCAAGTTACTCTATTATCCCATTGCCCAATACACTAATTCCACAAGTTACTCTATTATCCTAATATATTAGACCCATGTAAATAACTAAGGGGGATGTGTTCCACATGTCAAAATATCCATCAACCCATATACATTAATATATCATATCCCTAAATACATAAAAATTTCACCATATCTTCTTTTGGGAAGCCTATAGCCTTGCCATATCTCATAGTCAACTCCATGTTTAATTTCACTTAAAATCACATGTATGACCTTGTATATATTTTCCATGGAGTTTTGATCATTGTGTATTAGTTGTCCAATCCATAAAGAGTTAAAAGGAATTCATTAGATGCTTGGGAAGAGTACAAGTTTGGTGACAAGATCATTCACCATGCTAGAATAGTCATGCGATACCTTCTTCTTGTTCTATTCCATGTTTATATAGGTGATTTTCATGTTGAAAGGAATGTTTGAAGATTGTATCAATATTTAATTGTTGTAAATCATGAATTTGGAAGGTTGACAATAGGTTTAAGCTGCTCATGAGGCCTTTTATTGACCTTGATTCTGTATTACGCCCTCACTGTCTACATTTAGCTCATTTTTACATACATGCATCTCATGATGATGTCATTAGATACTTGGTATGGTTTTCAATCCTTTTAAGATATTAAAATTGTATTGAAGAAGGATTTAGACCATTGGAATCAAATGAAATTATATACTACTCATTCCATGACAACCTAAGAGGCTTTACTGCATGTGTTTGATAATGTTCATCTAAGGTGTATCAATAGAGCTTTGATAATTCTTGTGTGGAGATTTGAAACATGAAAGAAGCCCCATTTTGGATTATAACATGTGATTTCACCCTTTTATACTAATTTTAAGTGTCAATGAAGCAAAAAGGAAGATGTAGACTACTATGATGAAGCAAAGACTAAATTCTAGGAATCTTTCACTAAAATGTCAAAATAGATATCTAGGGATTTTTTTTGAACCCCACACAACATGTTTCCCAATAATTTAAAAGCCTATAATGAGATGAGTATTGTATCCCCTAGCATAAATAATACCTATTACAATAATGAAGGTAAAATAGTAAGTGGAAAGAGGTTGTTTGAGGCCTCAAATATGCCTTCAAAAACAATGAAATACTCCATTAATGTCTATAGGTCTGAAGTTGTAAGTGGCCTTTTGGCACAAAGGAGAAATAATAAATAGTGCCTCATGACTATTATGTTTCAATTTTTTAGATGTCACATAACTAGCATAAATGTTATCAAGAGAAGATTGAGACATGGTCTTGTAGGCTTTATGGCCACCTACAGGTGTCTTAATAGGGAATAAACACCTACAATAGTCAAAAGTAAGACTTTTGAGTCATGGAAAGAAGAAACTCAGTTAGGGGTCCAAAGGGCATATATATTGAGTAAAATGTGTAATAAGTTTTGAAATGGTTCCCATGGCTCCAAAGGAGGTCTGTAAGCATCATGACCAAGTCCAAAGAGCTAGATGTACCTACAAGCAGGGTCTGAAGGGCAAAGTATCTTAGTTAAATTAGTGATCCTAAATTGATGCCTAAGTGATGTCTTAAGACATTAGAATAAGATAAATAGTTAAAAAATAAAATTTTTTACCTATATGGATTTATTTAAGACCTATAAACATCATAAATGAGCTTAGTTGAAGCCCAATACCCACCTACAATAGGGTGACTCAGTTAACAGGCAATGGAGAACTCAGTTGTAACCAAAAGTGCATATTAAGGCCAAACAGGAGGTTAGAGTGATTATAAAATTAATTGAAAACATATATGAGGGTATTGGTATATTTCATGAACTACAAACAATGCAAGTAAGAGCTACACATACCTTTTAAAACCCTGTATGCACCTACAACAGGGTACAATATTGATAAAGGTAAGATAACAAATGAACTTGTCTAGGGAAGAGAGGAAGGTTAAAATAAATTAAAAGTTGTTAATGATAGGTAAAAAGGTGTTTTAAAAATCCAAATACTCTACCAAGATGATCATTTACCTTCCCTACTTGGTCAAAAGTCATTAGGCTGTAGAGTTGCTCCAAGAAAACGTTTTGCTCAATAAATGGATATGAGGAATCTAGAGAGGAGAAGTATTTTGGGTGGATCAAAGCCTCATAATCATGAATTGAGGATTAATGACATGTTTAATGAGTATATAATCATTTTTATCTTATAAATGTCACTCTTAGGTGGATTTGAGAAAAGGTGTAAGAAACAAGCTTTTTATAAGCTATTTTTTGACATTTTGAGTTGGTTAGACACCTAAATCAAGGAATCAAGATAAAATATTTCGTTAAAATCATCATCAGGACCTTGAAAAACTCAAAAAATATTAAAATTTCCTTATAAAAGATGGATATACCTCACTATTTTGTCTTAGATGTTAGCCAATCAAGGAAAATCAAGTTTTGGCAAAGCAAGCTAATGAGGCCAAAAGGGATAAAAATTTTTATATAAGGTTTGTAAAACATATAAAAGAATTTTTTGAGGTGTATGAAAGGAAAATATATGATAATAATTAATAATTCAATATTATAACTTTAAATATGACCAAAATACCCATGCACACAGTCTAACTAGGGAAGATTTCATTAGGTCTAGTTGGTGAATGAGAGAAAAGGAAGAAGATAATTACTTTGGAACTTTTTTTTTGATATTATAATATTAAAAAAGGTTTGAAAATTCATAAAAAACAAACCCAACCATTGGAAATCAGTCCAAGTAGCCAAAGCTAGTTGGGTGCAGGTTAGGACTGTTAGGCCTTCAAGGGACATAGAGCCAATTGGGGGTCCATCTTCATTTCCAACTCTTAGTGAGATATATAGTTGATTGTGAAGTTTTAAAGATATTTAATTAGACATTTTTGAATTTTATTATGAATAATAACTTATAGGAAAGCTACTTTTAGCTCAAAGAGAGTCCAAATATGCAAGAAAGGTAGAAACAAGCTCAATGGGATGAATTCAAGTGTTCATATCTCCTATAAGAGTTTACATGAGAACAAAAGGAGTTTTTTGGAATTATTAGGGTCCCTTAACACCATTTTTGTTGTGTTTTTTTGGAAATTATAATTTTAGAGCTTTATGAACAAAGCTTTAGACTAAAAACTACCTAAAACCCTACTAAATCATCAAGTGGATCTCTTTTTAAGGTGCACTTGAGCATTATAAGGCCATGTAATGTATTTACAAGTTTCATATACTAAATATAACTTATTTTCATATAAAAATGATTCTAAATTTGAGGCAAAGTGTGAGGGGTGATTAGAAAAGAGGAATTTTTTAGACTACATGTAGTGATGGCTTCCTTTTAGGAGTTTCTAGATGTGTAGGACTAAAACCAATGCATGAAGAGGAATGTATAAAATAATTCCCTCTCATAAAAATAATTATAAATATCCATAGTTATTTTTGGGACATTAAAATAGGTCCAAATAATGAAGGCTATTTTTTTAGCCAAGACAGGGAGTTTTATGATACTTTTCATAAGTTTCATGACTTGTATGGACATTTGGACCTCCTAACATTACATGGTTCCTTTCATATATATTTCTCATGAAAATTTAACCTATTTTATCATATTGAAAATTTTACAAGTGACCTTTCAACTTCCCTTGTCTTACCTCTCTCAAATGCTATAAATATTGACTCTTTTGGCTCTTTTTAGCAACCTCCATTGGTTGATTGTGAAACCATAGACAATTTTGTACTTTAATTTATTTTCAAACAATAAAAAAAGTGAATTTTCCTACTTAAATTATGTGAAATTTGGTGTTATTTCAATCTTATTAGTCTTGTCTAGTAGAAGATCATCTTTTCTAATATGTTATCCTTGATTGTTCATCAAATGTATAGAAGAGTAAATATTGTAGGTATTTATTAGTGTTCTCTTTTAATTTTATGTGTGTTTTAGAAGTTATTCATGATTGTATTCCACAAATTAATCATCCATTACCCTCCTAAACATCAAAATATCTCTTGAACCTAGCCTATGAAACATTGATATGACAATCCATCTTGAGTTGTGAGTTTTGTGTGAAGGAAGATTTGTTTAGATCTAAGTAGTATAAGTTCAATAAATAGGAGGAAATACAATATTGGTGCATCACCCTTTAGTTTTCTTAGTTTTTTTCCTAACCCTTTTCATCCAAAGTTGATAGGTAAGAACATACTTCAAAGAGTGCATCAAGGAAACCAATCCTTCTAGAGATTCATCTCACAAAATTGTTACCCATAGTAAGAGAGATGTTTCCATTATGCCACTTGGATGAGGAGAGATAGGAATCTCCTCAATGGGTAAAATTCCAAGTTACAACAAGGTTTTTTTATTTCATAAGTAATAACAATCCATGACCCATATCTGAATCCACTAGAGTGAAGTTAATATAGAACCTAAAAGCATCTAGGTGCTTGCATATAGTTTCAATAGATATTTTTTACTTGACACCTATGTCCATTATAGATAAAAGTTTCAAGGAAACCATCTCAAGTTGACACAAGTGTCTGCATCTATAATGGTACAATTTATAAAATCAAGGGACTGATCCAAAATCCATATCTAGTATACTTTGTTCCTATTCTAGATCTAGACCTGTATTAGTATCACAACTAGATAATTATCTTGTTTTCATTATCATTATAATATGTAGCATAACCATTTTTTACATTTTTATCATATCTCAATAGAATATATTTATAATATTTTTATCTGAGTTTTATAATTAATTATCCTTCCTAAGAGATAATTTACCATATTTGTTCTCTAGGATATTTATATCTCATTTAACCCTAGATATCTAGATTTTAGGGTTAAATATGAGTATTCACATGCTAAATTTCTTAGGATTTTTATTTCTTGACATGACATTAGAGCTTTATTTTTTGACTAATTTGGTTTCAATGATAAGATTTATTTTCACTAATATATTATGTTTGACTATGGGTTATGTTTCACCATGTTTGTATATTTTTGTGTGGATTTATATCATTTATTGGGTCATTTACTCTTACTATATTAGGAAAATAATATTTTTTTAAAGTCAAAATAGTGGTGTAATTCTATGAACATAAAATAGTGTTTTTTGAAAAGTAATGTTTAGGTGATCTAAATAATTTATAGATTATATTTTATAGTGAATAGGTATAGGATATTTTGAAAAACAAATTAATTTGAAATTTTTATATTAAATAGGGATTCATAATAGAATAAAAATTTAAATAAAGTTCTAGTTGAATGTTTATATAGGTATACATCAAGTCCTTATGGCATGTGTAGGAAAATAAGTAAATGAGGAATCATTTGATGCACACTTTATCCATTTTAATTTCACTTAATATTTTATTTATGGATTTTGATATATCTTAAAATTTGGTTTTAGATGCTTTTTCTAGTTTAAAAAAACTATGATTTTTTATTTTTGTGAGTTTATTTGCATTATAAAGTTTGATTTAATAAATTTTCACACCTAAATAGTTGGTTTCTAGGTCCTTGTATTTTCTTGTTTCCAATTATCACTTTTCAAACATATTTTTAAATAATATTACTTTTTTAATTGATAAAAGAGTGTTATCAAGTATTTCATCCCTTTATATTAAATTTTTTCAAAAGAATTAAAAATAAATCCAAAAGGCTAGGATAGTAATTGAAAAATGAAATAACATCTTAGAATAATTATCTAACCAAAAATATTCAACTCCTTAGCAAGGCTACAAAATAAATAAACATCATCTACACCCAAAATAGTCCACAATGATTGGAAAATTAAGCTAAAGATGTTATCACAATCTCAATACATCAAACCATAGGAAAAGCAACAAGTTAAAGAACAAAAAAGTAAATTGCTACAAAATAAGTATAATCTACAAAAAAATACAACAAAGTTACCATAAGAACTAATATTTAGAACCAATATTTCTTCCAAATCCATTTCCCATGTATCCTTCTATTAATAAAGAAAGATCATGGGAAGAACAGATTAAGGTTTGGTTTGTTCTAGGGAAATTTACCATAGCAAATCCTTTTCACAAACCAACCTAAATTTTGAAGTATAAATTTTAGAAGAATCATGAGGGAGATGAGAACCTTTTTTACAATCCACATATTTCCATTTAACAAAAAAATGAAAATTAATATCATCCATATTCAAAAAGGTACATTTATAGAAAATAAAAGGGTAGGTGGAAGGTAATTCTTCAATAAAAATGAATAAATCTTCCTTACAAAAATTCAAATACCTTTTCCTCAAACCATTTGATAAAAGAATGAAATAAAGACCCTAACATTCATTAGAATAAGTATTGAAAGCTAAAGAGAGGGGGAATTAATCCAAACTCTTAGTCATCAACAAGTCTACAACTTGGTTAGATTCCCTAAATTAACGTTGAAAATAAATATGTGAGAATTATTGTGATATTTCTCTAGCTTTAGGAAAGATTTTATCTAACCTCCAATTTGGAGTAAAATAATTTTTCATAGCATTTATAATAATCAAAGAATCTCCTTTTACCTATATTACATCAAAACATTTCTCCCAAGATAGCTTTAGTCACTCAAATAAGGTCACAAATTCAACCTCATTATTAGTATCTTTTGGAAGAAAAAAAGAACCACCATAGAGAAGCTTCCCAAATGAGTTTTGTAGCAAACAATCAGCCCATGCCAAACTAAAATTACCTCTCGATGTTGCATCAAATTTGAGTTTAATAATATCATGTTTTAGTGGGATCCATCTATCATCTGATCAATCTTTCTTCCTCACCTTATTCCCTCACCTAGGTAAAGTTAAAAAATATTAGGCCAATTTTCTAAAATTCCAACCTCTTGTGGACTTAAGAAATTTATATTTATATTAGAAGAAAGGGAAAAATAATTAGAAATTGTAATTTTAATTTTTTCACAACATATTTCCCAATCTACTGATTTATCCTCAAAGATATTATTATTCACCTCTTTCTAAATGTGACAAATGACATTTTTCAGAGCTACCTACCAAAGAGGTGTAAGTTGTTTCAAACCTGGGGGCCACACCAAGAAAGTTTCTCTAATGGTACATGGACAAACCCATGTAAGGTGAAGTATTTAAATAATAAAAGACTAAATATTTGTATAAAATAATAATGTAATATAAGATTATCCACTAATTCCCCTTATTTTTACATATAAAATAGGTTGAATGTCCAACAAAACCCATCTGCTATAATTTATCCTTTGTGAGAATATTTTCTAATCAAGCCAAGCACAACAAACAAATTACTCTGGGTGTACATATCGTATTCCATATAAATGCTAATGTCCAATCCTATTCCATGGTTTCTTTCCCATCCATCACCTTATAATCATCTTTAGCACTAAAAATTCTAGAATTATCACATGTCCATCTCAAATAATCCATTTGATTTCATAGAAAAAATTCACTAGAATTAAAAATCTAAGATAACAATCTTTTTTGATCCCATGGTCCTTCAACATTATCTAAATATTTATAGTCCTTGGTATATCCTACCAAAGGTTTTGAGGTTATCCAATAATAAAAAACTCTCAATCCTCATTTTACCTCCAAAATTATTTGTCAATCATTCATATCCCCTATAAGACAAAGTATTTATTTTTCCTACCATGAATCTTTTCAAAACTTTGTTAGTTGTCCATTTTATAGATTTAATGTCATGTAGTTTCAAATTATCTTTATGGAATCCAAAATAAAATTCCAAATGTGATATCCTGAAGGTGGATTTTCTAGGGTAAATATTGTCTCAAGTACCTCATAATCTAAATATTTTCCACTAAATAAATAAATCCAAGGATCCAAGGCTTCCCCATACATTATCCAATCTATCTTAGATCCTAAATTCAAGTTTTGGACATATGGATCCTTTAATAATGTTCATATTATCTTCTTATATATAGAAGCATTCTCCCATTTATTAATAAATTTTAACACTTATCCTCCTTCCCATGCCATAAGAATTGTCTCATGAATTTATTCATTCATAACATTAAAATAGTGGGTACCTATAAAATATATATATATATATATATATATATATATATATATATATATATATATATAGTAATTTCTTAAAGTACTACCTTAATTGAAACTATCCTTGTAAAAAGGCTCAACCATTTATTCTTCTACCCTGGTAATATTTTCTACATGTTACTAATTAAATTCTAACATGGGATACACTTTGTAGAACCTATAAATATTGGCAAGCCCCAATATTTACTAGGTAAATTTACAATGGGAATACCTAACACATCTAAAATTTTAAGTTGATTTTCCCATGGAACATTAATAATAAAAAAATATTTTATTTATACAAACTGATTATTTTTCCTGATTTGACTTCATATAAACTAAAATTTCTCGTAATAACCTTTGCCTTCAACATTTTTTCCACCTTAAGCAAAATTGTATCATCCACAAATTGTAAATGTATATTTGAGGAATCCCCTTCATAATCTTTTAATTGTTAGATTTGATTGGAATGTCTTAACATTCCATAAAATTTTCCTTAATCTTCCACCATAATAATGAAAAGATAAGGATAAAAAGGATCCCCTTATCTAATACCTCTCAAAAAAATTAAAAAACCCACAAAATAACCATTAACCAAGACTAAAAATAAAGATCTAGTAATAAAGTCTAGTATTGAAGTAAGCCAATCATGCAAAAGTCCAAAATCATCCAATAATATTTTCAAAAAAATTCTTGTTTACCTTATCATATTCCTTCTCAAATTTAATTTCAACAACATTCCAAATTTAACTTTGGCTTTAAGAGTATATAGAATTTCATGTGTCATGATAACCATGTCCAAGATTTTTCTTTTAGCCAAAAATCTTCCTTGCTATGGAGAAATTATAATTAGGTAACAAAACCTTTAATATCTCCACAATAACTTTAGAAATAATTATATACATTGTATTATAAAGAGAAATTGGTCTTAAATCAACAAAGGACACTAGTTTCTAGTTTTTTGGAATTATATAAATTAAAGTACAATTCAAATCCTTGAGTAATTTCATTGAACCATAGATTCATTTATTAACTTCAATTCAAAAATAAAAATATCCCAAAAAATATTTAAAATATCAACAATTAACCCATCACGACCAGGAGATTTATTAGATACCATTGCTTGAATAAGTACCATGATGTCTTCCTTTGTAAAATATTTCAATAGATCATTATATACAATATCTTTAGAAAGTAATTTAAAAAAAATTAAACTTCTTCATATTTTATTGCCTTAGGATCATCAAGTATGATTCCATCACTATTTTGAATATGATAAAATATATTAAACTTACTTCTTGTAAATTTATATTGGTGAAACAATTTTTATTCTTATCCACTTCCTCAATCATTGATTCCCAAAATTTTGGATTCCAAAATAATTCTTCCAACATTTACACTTCATGAAACTTAGCAAGAAATTCTTGTTCCTTTAGAAGACACTTTGTATACACATAGTTTTTATACATTTTATCATTTATTTATGCTTTCTCTCTTATATTAGATTATAAATTTTCAATATCTATGAGTGCATACCTTAAAGGGTTCACAAGAAAGGGGTGGGTAGACTGATGGTGATTTGAAAGATATATTATTTCTTATTTATCATTCCTACATCCATTCTACTTTCCTTGGATTTGACCCTCTAAGCTATCTCATTGCATATTACATTTTTTAACTAATAAATATGTATGCTTTCCTACTATCTTAACTTGTTAAATTTAGTTCTAACTATTATCCATCCCATCCCAATAACATTTATCAAATATATGTAGTTCTTAATGTTTTGGAACATTCTTCTCAACTAGGTTAGTCTAGCTAACATAGTTTAAGGTTAGTCATCTTGATTTAGACTAAATTAAGTTGGATGATAATGCCAAATAAATATTAAAGAGGGATTATTATCATTAAATAATATAAATATAAGTTACCATTTCAATCCAATAAGGATGAACATTAATTTTTTATTGTTATTACTCACACTTTTGTCCTAAGTCTACATTTGGAAATTTTTTGTTTAGATATTGTCTTCAAGGAAAATTTTGTCTTATGGATTATTGAATGCAATATGAGGAGTCATTTTAGCTTAGATATATATTAATCCCGTGATATCCTTATAACCACAATAATATATTGCAAAGCACCATTGGCCAAGGGGGATATTGATGGTTGATAGGTCTTATTCAAGGCAAGTACATTCTAATCCTAGATCTTTCCTTTTGATAGATAAAAGTTGCATAATTACCAATTTAATGAATGTGTATCTCCTTATTTTAATTCTCTCTATGCTTAAACTTAGTTTGGATATAGTATTATTAAAAAAATCATTATCCACCTTAGGTATCCTAGGCCCCCATTTACCTACCATGACTCCTTACCTATTTTGATTATTTCTAATCTTTCCCCTTACATTACTTGTTTTCAATATTAGACTATTTTTTTATTGATTTTTTTTTTAATATAAGACTAAATCACCCAAAAGTGAACAAAAAAAGTAGCACTACCATGAAGGTAGATGAATGTCACCAATCAGTTAGATATCAAAGTTCAACTAAAAATAAAATGATATTGCAATATAAAAATAGCCTCATATAGGATGCAACAATATAAAAAAACAAACAACACAAAATAAATATAGCATGTCATCAGATGAGAAGTCACCCACAAAGACCATTAACCATTCACATTTTTTTAATTATAACTATGGAATCTAGATTATCCCCCCTAGGTCCCTTCTGAGAATTTCCTTTTGTATCCTCCTTAGGTGGGAAATATCTATCCACTTTTTTAGTAGTGGGCTAAATTTTTTATCCTACATAAAATTCATCACTACATTGGCTTCCTCAATCCCACCCATGTCCACCATTTTTTCCAACTTTTAAATAAGTTATTGAAAATTTATGTGGAAGGTTTGACAAATCTATTTGTATTCATTAATGGGAACTAAAGGAGGTTCTAGAAAAGCTTCAAAAGTCTATTGTAAGAAGGTATTTTCCACCCTAGGAACACCAATATCTAATTTCATTTCTTTACTAATAGAGGTTCTATCTAAGTGTTGTGATTTACCATGTCAAAGCTTTTAATGACTTCTATACAATATTTTGAAGCTTCTATCCACCCCTTGGTTCCATTGTTATCAGAGTAAGATGAGTACATCAAAGAAAGAATATGATCTTTCACCTGTTCAAAATAATATTCTTCTATACAAGACTAATCATACTCTAAAATGGTGACCTCAACTATAGTTTGATGTGATAAACTCAAATCATGGTATAGGATAAGATTTGGATAGTCTCTAATGTCTAGGATGTAATCTAAGGTAACTTTCAATCACCTTGTTTGCAAGAAGAACTCTAATTGATTTTGTGGGATCTTCAGTTGCAAATAAATCTACACAGCCAAAATTCTTATAATGATTTCAACTGTAAAGTCAATAAGTAATCTAGCTATAACTTGAAATGTTTCATGGTTCCTTTGCTTCTAGATAAACCATAAAATTTAAGTTGAGAATATTAACCTAAATTTGTGGAAAACTGGATGAAAAGTCTTTTTATAATAGACATATCTAAAATCAATATTAAACCACTTATTTTCATAATAAAAAACAATAGACCAATTAGAAAGACAAAATTTATAGATTTTAGAAGCATATTAGCAAGAAAATAAAAGATGGTTTATTGACTCAACATTACTTCACACAATAAAAAAGGGATGAAAGTCTCTACATTTAACAAGCACTTTAACAATGGATAACTTATCATAAAAAAACCATCTAAAATAAGATTTTTTTATTACACGCAAGAAGACCATACCACTTGGAATCTAAAAGCATAATTATGGTAGGAGTCACAAACATTCCACACATGATTAAGAAATAAATAAGGTGGGTGGGTTGAGGAAAGTTTAAGGTATAACATATTGGTTAAAAACTAATAAAAGGAAGGCCCTTTAACCCATTTGAGATTGTCCCTAAATTTATTATAATTATTGAGATGATTTACAGAGTTATAATCCTTGAGAACTTTCCTTACCATGGAATATGTCCTACATTATGTAATATGAATGTGATACTTGTGTCTAATTATTTCCTAGGAGGTCCAACCCTCAAGCCTGAAGATGTCCTTGAAATCTCTCAGACTTTTCTTAAACCATTCTAAAGCTAAGCATCCCTTGGTAGGGGCTAAAGGATGGTTATTGAGGTGAAAATTCCACCAAATTAATCTATATCCTTGGCATCAAGATCCCATAAAAATGAATACATGTTTGGAAGCTACCAGATGTTTTACAAGTTCACAGGTCTTCCAAATAGATGCAAAGATATGAGATATATATACTTTAAAGTAATATGGAGAGATCAAAATGTTGGAAATATGTGAACCTTTCCATCCAGATTTACCTTTGGAAAATCATCTAAAAATTTTATTTATCACCAACACTTTCCATGGTTCATCTCCCTTAAATTCCTTAATGATCCACTTAATAAAAATGGTAATAACTTAAATACATAAGTCTTTCAAGCCAAGACCACCAAGATTTATTGGTTTATGACAAAATTTCCATAAGATTGTATGCCTTTTTTTGTTCCCCTTCCCATATAAACAAAGAAAACCTCTAATAATCTTATGCAACAGATTGATTTAAGTCTTATTAAATAACCAACATTAAGCATAATATAGACTATATGAATCGATAATTTTATGACAAACCTAGATTTTAAATGGGAGGGAATGTAGATTCCCATGCCACTTTTCTATTTTCTTGTTAATCTTGGTGTATACCCATTACCACATCTATTTGAGGGAAGGATTAAAAGCAAATGGGATCCCCAAATATCTCACCAACTAATTTTTTCCATTCTATTCCCACACAAATTCATTAAGCCAATCTGGCTATTTTTCCTCCGAACTAATACAAGACTTGTGATATGCAATTTTTGAACCTAACGTCAAGCATTATATAATCAATCTTTCTATAAATTATGTCAAGTTATCCTTGGAAAGTTTAAAAAGTAGATTGGAATGATCATCAAATAATACATCAATCATTAATTTTAGTTGGGAAGTTGAATACCCTTTACAGGGGGACCAATATCATTCATTCTTAATAGATGATGTAATGCCTCATCAACCAAGACAAAAATAAAAAGATCAAGTGGACATCCCTTCCTAATGGATATTTGAAGTGGAAGAGAATATGTATTTTCCCCATTTACCTCTAAAACTTTAGAGGCATATTTAAATAAAATAAAAATCATTCTACAAAGCCTATCCTAACATCTAAAAGCCCTTAACATTATTTCAATAAAGGGACATTCTATTCTATCATATGATTTTTCAAAGTCAAGAAGAATCATTCTAATTTTTTTTTTAAACTCTCTTTCATAATACATTCCTTCCTAGCTTGAAATTACATTATATATATATATATATATATATATATATATATATATATATATATATATATATATATATATATATATATATATATATATATATATATATATATATATATATATATATATATATATTCCTTCCAAAAATTCAATTTGAGTTTCTGATAGTACCTAGGGTAGCAATGGAGAAAGTCTCTTTTCCAAAATCCTAGCTAAGATTTTATAAGAAACATTGAGAAGTGTAATTGGATGCAAAAATTTAACAAGGGAAGGGTACCCTTATTTTGGAATGAGTTTAGTGACCCCTTTATTTATTTTTGGGCCAAGAGAGCCCACCCCAATTGCTTCTTTATACAATTCCAAGTAATTTGGAGAGATATAGTCTTTATTTACCTTGTAAAATTTAGCTGGGAAACCATCAATACTAGGTGCCTTGATAGATTCCAAATATTCAATCACACTCTTGAATTCTTATAATGAGATTTAACTATCCAAAAAGGTAGCATGGATAGAGGAAATTTTCCTTGGATTAGCATTCTCACACAACAGCCTATTATGTTTTATCTGCTCATTTGACCCCTTGGTTAAAAAAAAGTGAGAGTAGAAATCAAATTTTTTTTTTTGGATAGATTCTTGGTCTTCTAAAATAAAATAATTTTATTTAATGCTTATGCTTTTCTATTTTTTATGCTTGGATTTTAGAAATCAAAATAAAAATTAGATCCCTTATTTCCCAACTTGAGCCAATTGAGCTTGAATTAAACTTGGGCACCACTTGAATAGTATATTTGGTGTTACCTTAAATCATGATTGGGAGAGGAGAGCATATAAAGCATAGATACATTTCCTGATTCCCTTTGAAGGTCATATTCCAATTTGATAAGCTACTCTTGGGTAATTTTAAAATATTTTCTTTTCATTTTTGCTTTAATTTATCCATAGGATCTAGCAATTCCAGGTATCAATTTTGGAGTCAAAATATGAGGAAAAATTTCCCACATTTTAGACTACATGGGAATCATCCATAAATTATATATCTTCAAGGTGAGACACATTGAGTTTATACATGCTTTTTAAGGTGGAATTATCATCTTTTCATCATTACTGAGACAAATTTTTAATTCAATGGGGTGATGATCCAAGATAGTAAATGGATAGATTTTGACCATATTATCATTATCTACATGGCAAACTTCAAAGGAATATTTAATCAAGTATAATATATCAAGTCTTGAATATAATATTCTTGGTCTAGTCTAGTTATTACACTAAGTATACTAGATACCTTTGCTTTGAGATTTAACTTTATAAAATGGGTATATCAATTTGTTAAATCTTTTAAATTTGTAATAAAAAAATAACTCATTACCTTTCCATATGTGCATATCTCCACCTTGTTTATCCTCTCTTTTTTCAATCATATTGAAGTCACCTTTGAATATCCATGAAATACGTTTCAAATTAGATGCAATCCAGTTCCATAATTCTATTATTTTTTTATATTCATTAGGATCACATATATTGCAAATCCCCAAGTTCTTATCTTACTTATTGATTACAACCCATACCACACTATTTAAAGGTGAAACCCCATGTTATGAAATATTGACCTTCCAATACTAGTTAATCATAATATAAGTGCCACCTTTACCTTTGTTATGATTAGTTGAGAAGAGAATTTCATTAAGATAAATAAAGTTAAGGATGAAAGAGAGGATAGTGCATGTAGCTTTGACCTCCTAAAGAAGGAGAAAGTCAATATTAGCTATAGAATGCCTGAATTATCTAATTATTGGTCTCCTATCCAAGGACTTAAGCCCCCTTACATTCCAAATAACAATATATATATATATATATATATATATATATATATATATATATATATATATATATATATATATATATATATATATATATATATATATATATATATATAAGTATTAGTTTACTTGGTTTTATTGGGGACTTACCTCCCCTTTTATTTTGATAAAACTAGGAAAAACGTTCAAGAACCTTATTTTCCTTATTCCCTTTTTTTATTGTTATTATCACAATCATCAAATACCCCACTTTTAATCCCTTTTCCCTCTTTGACACTAGGGCTATCTAGGGGAATGTTTTTAGTAAAAATAAATTTCATAATTTTACTAGAGCCTTTAGGGTTCTTGTTATCCCCTTTATCATGAATCAAAAGAGAGTTTTATCAGAATCACCACTAGATAGAACCTTCAAATAATCTTTATTAGAATAAATATCCATCAGGGGTTTTATCTACTCAAAAAATATTATCAATTGGAAATATTATTTCATTTTAAACCTTATCTTCAAATTCAATCCCATGAACAATTGGAGTATCATTCATAGCCAACACAATTTACCCTTTATAAAGGGAGTCAACATTTATCATCAACTCATCACATAGGACAAAATGATTTCTTGAATTAGGGGGAATCTTGGCTTGTTCTGCCAACTCAACATGTTTACCATTTTCCTCAATAACCATTACACCATAAGTGGTGGGTAAAGGATTACATTTTGGTAAAGGATCTCCACTATTAAGAAATTGGGAAGTGGAGACCCTCTCACTAGATTTTAATCCAATTCAAGACCTAACGTAATTTTTAGGGGATTTTTTACCATCCTTAATTTCATAGTTAAACACAAGATTTTATATGTTTTTAGGACCTCCATTCGAGGAGGAAGGGGATTAAAAAGAACATATTTATTGCTGAGTTTAGGTCCCTATTTAGAGATAATATCATTATTCTTATTGGTAGGAAGCAAAGGGATGTTCTTTCTCATGTGACCATAATTTTTTCAAAAAAAAAAAAAAAGTGTTTAAGATACCCAAACCTTAAATAGGGAATATGCAAGAATTCTTGTTGAATTCAAATACAAGGGATTTATGAAATGTGTCTAAAGGGTCTAAAGAGATTATCACCCTCACAATCATATCTGCCAAAGAACATCTAGTGTCTTCAACCCTAAGAACTTCACCAAGAGGATGAAGTTATTGAGGGAGGAAAATCCATAATTTAATGGGAAAATGTCTAATATCCACCCATTTAGGGGCCATTTTGAATACCAAATCTTGATATTCCAAATTAGGTTTCCAAGAGACTACCTTGAACAATTATTTATTGACATTCCAAAGATATTTATTTATGAATCTTCTCTACATATTGGAAATTTTAAACAAAACAAAGAAAAATCCTTTCTAAAACATTATATAAAATTGACATAAATGCCCATTTTTTTCTCCAAACCAAATTTAGCTAGTTATAAAAAAAGTCCTTGAGGGAAGAGAATTTCTATTCAGATAGACAAAGAAAATACCAAATTTTTTTAGTCAAGTATCTTATCTAACCAAATATTTTTCCATGGACTAATTGGGTTGAATAAAAAGGGTTTCACCAAAGCTATGGCACTTACCTTCCTATCCCTCACTGTTGATTCCAACTCCATCCTCAGCGGTGGTACTCAAGCCAAAAATTAATTTTGCACCTTATGAATGGCTTGTAAACTTATCTTTTCAGAGAAATTCACTGAAAAGCTTCATATTCTCAAAAAAAAATCTACTATTGTTCTCAGTAAAAATATCTAATCCACAAGCATTAGAACATTCATTACCTACTATTTTTTCATTTCCATTTTCTTTAATACAAACTTCTCTAAGACACTCTACATGATTTGATGGTCTTTGATCATAGACTTCCATAGGTAATTACCATTAAATACACTTATTTTCAGCCTACTAGAACATATAAAAAAATCAAGGGAAGGTAAGGGGAATGTAGGTGACAAATAGACAAGACCCAAAAGACACACACCATCTGTATAGGGAATTAAAAACATAGACAAGTGTGAAAATAATTAAACTTAATTAACAAAGAAACATATACCAACACATTATTATCATAGACCCTTAAAATCCACATAAAAAAATTCATACTAATACCAAGGAATCAAATGGTACCAAGGAGGATGGAAGCAAGCATGAAGCATTAACAATGGATAGTGACTCTTTGTCTCCCCATTGTAGAGCTCCACCTTCTTCCTTTTCCATAAAAAAGAATCAATGGTACCTCAATATTATTTAAAAATAGACACTTGTTAGAGGTACAATAATTATGGGGAGGTGAATTAGTGATGCAAGATAATCTAATTCAATTCCCAACTCTAAAACATTTAGCATACATCAACTTGATAGAGAAACCTAAACATGAAATCACATATCTCCAAAACATGCATAAGAGCATACATCACATGAACACAACATATATGTGGGAAACCCTCTTGGGTAATAAAACCCACTAAAACCTAAAATATATATTACAATCCTATAAAAACAAGATCCAACATTTAGACCAGCATCAACTAATCAAGGAACACCCACCCCTCAATTTATTCAAGTATCCATTTGCCCTTTAGCTAGCTCTAACTAGTAAGGAGAATACAAACCCCTAAGAAACTAGGAAAAAAATTAGATACCAATGATCTAATTTGCATTTTTGATTTAATGTTTTATACACCTGATGATGGACTTATCTTACTTACACTCTTTCCCCTTTACACTCTCACAAAATCACATACACAAGCAATGCATCCAAAACACCCTTTTGGATCACTCTTCACTTCTAATCACATAAACAATTAGAAAAAATAAAAAATATATATAAAAATATTATGAACATGAATTTTAGGTCATGTTCATAGTCCTCAACTTGCTCAATTCTTTAATCCATCCACTAATCACACTCACTCAATTATGCTTTAATGCTCACTTACTCAATTTGCCTCTTCTAAGCTTATTAGGTCCAATGAACTATGTGTTCACATTCATCAACTTGATCAGATAAACATGACTAATCCTCTTTGATATTTGATAGTCCTCACCAAATTTTAGCTTCTCTTTCAAATTTTCCTTTTCTCAATGTCATATCTTCTATACTTTTCACTCTCAAGTCAAGAAACCGTCACCTTTTCTTTCAATCTTTATAGAGTCTTCATGAATATTAATTTCTTGGTCAACCAAAATTATTTCCTTAACCATTAAGACTAATCTCATTCTAATACATTTCTCAAATCCATTCTCATAGGTTGGAAATTACTTCATTAGCCTCAAACCATCATTAGGTCTTGGTGAGACCTAAAAAAATTAGGCCTTCATACTCATATGTTACATGTGAGACTACTTGGACCACCTTCATCCTATAACATTGCTTCAAATACTTAAAAAATAACTCCAATATCCACTTGATTAATCACATATGGTTCCATGCCACTTGGAATACCAACTCAACACATTAAACTACTAATTGGGTCTCCTTGCTCTTTAGGTCTTTATACACAAAAAACATAGTCTCAAACTTTTGAGGTAACTACTCAAATATTTCATATTTATATATGATTAGATAACATGGATGAACCCTTAAATACCTCATCTAAAACTCCATATGATTTATATAATTCAATATAGGTTCTAAGAACTCAATTCAACTTTCTCATAATGACCACTCAAACTGGTCATATATAGTTAAAATATAGTCAACCTATTTTGACTCTCCATAACTGATCAAGGACACATCATGACATATAATTAATTATCATAATCCTTGGAGACTTATATAGCATATACATAATCATTTTATTCTTATTTTTTTCTTATAACACCTTCAACTTACCTCTACAACATGGTCACTCAATCTACCAGTGCATTCAACAAACACAATCAAATTTTAAGCCTTTGTTCTCACTAAATATGGATTGGTCAAACCTCTAAAATACAAAAAAATGGTCTTAATGGAGTCTAAATCACTCTAAAATAGTTATTTCATCTTAAAACATCAATACATTATTAATAATACTTTAATTACCCTTCTTGGATTACTTACAAACCATGGTCAAACACATACCTTATAAATAGATTATATGGATGCACATTGAAGTCCTTTAAATTTTTTATTTTTAATACATAAATAAATTCATCCTGGATCAAAATTTATAGCACAAAAATTGAGCATTCATTTTCCCTCATTAATTTAAATATTCAAATTCCAATGATCACTAAGCAGATGTTAAACATCGAGCACTTTAACCTCATCTCATGCTCCTTGATAAATTTGGACAAATGCTCTCCATAGATATCCTTAGATTATCTTGGTTTTTATCTTTTAATTATCATTACTTATCTAATATCCTCTCTTCCATGATCATGCCATTTGGTAGCTTTATGTACCTTCTATACACATTGACTAATTGACTCTAATGGACTTTCGCCACTTGGTAGCCTGACACATCTTCTGAGTAATATTTAACATATCAAGTAAATATACATTGGTGTATCATTAATAAAAATATAACATGATTTATTTGACCCTTATCCATTCAAATTAAATGTTAATCATTATATCTTGATTCGATTAATGCTCGTCATTAGATATGTCTAGACTATTTGACCCTGAACTTCAATGTAGTTAAACTTGACGATCTCTTGCCCATCATGGTCTGAAAGAGAAAATTTTAAGGTTTATAAATTGAGATATAAATCACTTCAATATTCCAAATATTTAGTGTACATTTTTGTCACTATAGACAACATCTCTATGAAATCCTTTGACCTTGGTTGACTTTTTGAGTGCTTGAATTAAATGCACAAAATTGCTAGATCACTCATATCTTCATGACATGCAATGAAAATTTGGCTTCTCTTAAGATATAATATGCATGTTTCTAATTTTAAAATATCAAATAATATACTATAACTTCATCAAGACATATATGGATTCCTTACAACCTCTTCTTTGTCCTTACGAATCTACACATATGCCATATATTCTCCAAGATATCAATCTGATCACTCAACCTTATCTATCAAGGTGACTACTTGAGATTATACATTAATATAAATATTTTTATGAATTCCATTCACTTTAATAAGTATTTTAGGTAATAATTACACCCCATATGGTCTCTATAACATGTACATACCATCAATATCATCCACCATCTACCTATTCAAGTCAAACATTGAAGAACTATGAAATAACATTGAAGCAAAATTTGTCATTATCATTATAGCACACATGAAACCTCATAAAAATCATTGGTCACCTTGGAGACATCATTGAAAAACCTCAAATAATCTCCCCCTTTAACGTTTATGTCAAACACCAATACAAAGCTTATGCTCAAACTCTATCTCTCTATTCAAATACTTTTTCCCCCTTTGACACAATGACAAAGTGGGCTTATCTTCTGATCCTAAGGACTTGAATAGACTTCAAGAATAAAAAATATGAAAGGAGAACCTCTGAAATATGATATATACTCCCCCTAACATTATGCATACCTCTTCTTACCTTGAGCTTCTCAAACATGTTCCATGACTATATTGTTCTTTGATCATTCACAGCTTCTATGAAGATAAAACATACATGAACATCAAAAAATACATGAAATTAGCTTGAAAATAATAATATGTACTCCACATAATTAACCTAATCTTAGACACCCTTTTTAACACCTTAGTATTTTGGAGAAAAAGACCAAGAACTCCACTTATTCATACTAGTCTTGCTTAGAGGCCTTATATCCCTATATTGGCTTCATAGAGCTCAGAAAATTCTATGTGTTATCTTTCATGGCTTGAAATTTCATATCTAGATAATTATCCTATGCCCCCTCAGGCATGTCAAACATCAACACTCATCTCTTCCTCTATAACATAATTTCTTCACAAACCTACTGGTTAAGTAACCCTTCATTTGCACAAATCCTCCTCTATGTAACCAACCATTCACTTCCAAAAACCTATGAAATAATTTTTAATCATCCATTTAGCCATTTCAAATGATAAAGTATCTTAAGATCTAACATGAGCAAAAACACTAGGTTTATAAGAAAAACTCAATCAACATACCACCTTCCGATCAATGCCCATCTTTAAAACTTTGCTCACACCTAGAGGTCATCAATACACACTTTTGGACCAAATTTTGATCTCATAATCCTTTAGGAACCCATACTTTCTATAACATGGTTTTTGACCTGCATACCCTTAAGCACAAACTGGGAAACTTGAGAGCAAACAAAATTCTCCAATTGCACACAAAAGACCTTCAAAAATTGAAATCACTTATAAAAAACCTAAATGGATTAAACACACCTTTCTACACAACAAAATCATCTTGATAGCTCATATTTATTGAAATGACACCTAGAAATCTCCATACCTAGCCTATAGACCTTACACATACAATAGTTAACATGCTAAAATACCATAAACTAATCGTGATAACATTTTGATATCACCAAGCCACCTCATCCAATTTGATAAAATAAACTCAATTGATCTCAACTCTCTTTTGTCAATTAGATTCTACTACATAATCCTCTAATCCTAGAACCTGATCATTTATGAAGATCCTTTTTGTTTATGCATGAGGATTCAATACATTGTCAAAACACCTGACTTAGTTTAATCAAGTCATCATATAAATATGCTTGATTTCATATCTATATCAAACTTCTTCATATCTTCACCATGACTAGAACATCTCACATATGTTCCCCCTCACATCATGCATAAATCTTTAAGCCACTCAAACTAACTGAGTTAGCTCCCCTTTAGCCAAACACATCTTTAAATGATATTTTTATCTTAAAACATCAACCAAATATCAATTGGTATCTACCATTCTTACTCTTTCTTATCGAGTGTCTCCTTAAATACTAGATAGAGACACCCTAACCCATAATATCCTACAACCATGAGAAACTAGGAGTTGCCCACAACTCCTCATATTCCTTCTCCTCTTTGGTCATCTGATATTATTATTATTATTATTATTATTATTATTATTATTATTATTATTATTATTATTATTATTATTATTATTATTATTATTATTATTATTAGGCTTAGGAGAATTAACATTCTCTTTCACTATAATACTCTCATTTTCTTCTAAGATTATATTGACAACATATGAGACAACATAGATTCATGACATGCCTTTTCAATTGAAGACAAAACCTCATCAATGGGCATTGAAAACTAAATTTTTTTGCATGAAACTTTCTCAACAATAACAAGATGTTCTCTTAGATCCATATATACCTCATCACTAGCCTCTATTATCACTTTGGTCTTTTCCTTGAGCTTGACTTGAACTAACTTTTGATACTCCTTTTATATCTATACAAATGATACATTATCTTGACATTCCTAAAATTTCTTCTTATATAATTCTACTTTTGCTTTATCAGGTAGTCCACCTTGATCTTTCATCTCAATTGAATTAGTTTTTTTGATCTTCACTTCCTTAGGTTTCCATACCATAGATTGACCTTTATTTATCACATTAGGATGTCCATTCACCTTCTTATGAGTTGAGATATTTCTCTTAAAATATTTTTCAATATGACCAACTTGATGATAACATAAACAAATAACATAATTTATACCTTCTACTTGATGAATATTATGAATCACAACATACCATCTTATCTCTTAGGCTCATTATGCTTAAACTTGATTGTCTTAGGTCTCCATACCTGGATAGTCTTTTCCCATGCATTCTAGGGTAGAATATAGCAATATGTCCCATGTCATTATAATTATAGTAGACTACATTAACCATACCTCTAGCTGACCAATTGCTCTTCCTTCTACAATTTCTTACCTTATGACCAAACCTATTACAATCATAGTAATGACCATTACAATATATTTCATACCTCATGGCACTTTTCTACCTGATGGATATTTTCTTATTAATCTTGGTGCTTTCATTCTTATTGTCTTGAGCTACCCTCTCTTTCTCTTTTTTAGTCTTGTTTACCTTGACAATAAATTACTCATGCTCATCCTTCAATGAATCTAGCTTGGTATTTAATTGGATGCTCTCATCATCTTTAGCTCTCATACTTGAACTTGTAGCCTCTAATTAAATTTTGAGAACTTGGATAGTATCCTTATACTTATTATCTTCTTTAGCCATGTCATCTTTCAATCTACATGATTTCTCTTAAATAATATTTATAGAATCAAGATTGAATTTCAATTCATCATTCTCACCTTGATTTGAAATCAACTTAGCATTTGTCTCTTCTAACTGATTTTTGAGATGTTTATATTCTTCCTCTTTTGAACTAAGATTTGTCTTTGTAACCCTTAATTAATCCTCAATACTAGTGATCTTCTCTTTATCATTTTTTGATCTTGAGCTTGATGCACTCATATGTAATAGCCTTAAAGCTTGAGGCCATGATCTTATTCTAAGCTTCTTATTGATCATACTCTCTCATCTTACCTTTGTACTTTTCAAACATTGCTTTGAGATGATTGTAAATTCCTATGCTTGATTTTAGACATGTAAAAGTAACCTCCACTTGAGCCTTCAAATATTAATTCTCTTTCTTAAATTTCTTATCCATATTATATCTTGGATCACCTTCAAGTGGTTAAATTTATAATGAAGGTCCTACTCTGATACCAATTATTAGAGGTACAATCATTAAGAGGGGGTGACTCAGTGATACAAGATAATCCAATTCAATTCCCAACTCTTAAACATTCAACATAGATCAACTTGATAGAGAAACATAAACATGAAATCACATATATCCAAAGTATACATAAGAGCATATATCAAGTGATCATAACATATATGTGGGAAAACATCTTCAAGAATAAAACCCACTAAAATATTTAATATGGATTAAAGTCCTATAAAAAAAATATCCAACATCTAGACCATCACCAACTCATCAAGGATAACCCACACCTCAATTTAGTTAAGCACTCACTTGACCTTTAGCTAGATCCAACTAGCAAAAAGGATATGACCCCGTAGGCAACTAGGCATCAACTTAGATACCTCTAATATGATATCCACCTCTGATATAATGTATTCTACACCTGATGATGGACTTATATTACTTACACTCTTCCCATTTACACTCTCATAAACTTGCATACACAAGTAATGTATCTAAAATACCCTTTTGGATTACTCTTCACTTATAAGCACATATACAATAAAAAAACATATAACAAGTCTATCAAAAAATTAAAAAAAATGACTTTTATGTCATGCACACACTCCTCAACCTACTCATATCTTCAATCCATCCACTAAGAACACTCACTCAATCAACCTTTAGGGTAGGTTTATTAGGTCTAATGACCTATGTGTTCACATTCATCAACTTGATCAAATAATCATGACTAATCCTCTTTGATATTTAATGGTCCTCACTAACATGTACCTTATTTTCAAAGGTTTCTTTTCTCAATGTCACATCTGATCTACTTTTCACTCTCAATTCAAGAAACCATCACCTTCTCTTTCACTCTTTATAGAATTATCATGAATATTACCTTCTTCATCAGCCAAAATAATTGCCTTAACCATTAATACTTCTATCACAATAATACATAGCTCATATCCATTCTCATAGGTTTGCCATTACCTCATGAGCCTCAAACTCTCATTAAGTCTTAGTGAGACCTAAAACAATTAGACATTTATACTCACATGTTACATGTGAGACTACTTGGACCACCTTCATCCTTTACCAATGCTTAGAACACATCAAAACTATCTCTAATATCCCATTTCTTAATTTTATATGGGTTCATTCCACCTAAAACACCAAATCAACACATGAACCTACTAATTATGTCTCTTTTGTCTTTAGGCCTTCATACACAAAAAACATAGTCTCAAACTTTTGAACCAACTACTCAAATATTTCACATTTCCATATGATTAGATGAAATATTATGGACCTCACAACACCTCCATGTGATTTGAACACTTTAACACATGATATAATCACTCAATTTAACTCTCTCAAAATGAACACTATCACCCTCTTGAGGGAGAGGAGGAGAAGATATTTATTTCCTTTTCATGGAATAAGACATTGAAATAAGAGTAGCCAAGGAGGCATAAACATCTAGGTAGAAACCATGTATATGGGATTAAATGCATGTAATTGGAGTTATATTTTTTATAAAAATATGTTTATAAAAATCATTCCACATGAGAGATAACAAGCAATGGAGAGAGAGCATGTATTTATTCATTAATGCATCAATAACTTTGACATGTGTCATGGCATTTCTAATGTGTTTAGCATGATAAACTTGAAATTTTTTCCATATGAGAGCTCGAAATCAAGGGATAGAAATCATGAATTTTTACATGAATGCATATAAAATTTTGAAATGAATCATAACTTTTCTAACATGTTTATCATGATAAACTTTAAATTTGTTCCACATGAGTGAGAGAGAATATGCAAAAGAAATATTGAAATTTTGTGCATGTTTAGCAATGAATTTTGTAATGTCATGCCTTAGTATAAAAAATAAGCATGAAATGAAAATAATGAAGCTTTGTACTAACATATGGTAAACTTCATCATTCATGTACATGATAGGACCAATTATGGTCTCCTTATTTTTTGCAATAAATGTAAGAAAAAATTGTAAATAAATGAGATCCATTTTTCGAAATCTGATTTTTAGAATGTAAGGTGATATCTCCAAAGCAATAGGACCTATTGTATTCAAATAGGGTTTTGAAAGATAATTATTCAAACAATTACTATGGAAATTTTAAATTGAAAGTGAATTTTTGAGTTATATATGCAAGTAAAATATCAGAAATCTATTAAAAAATTAGTGATTTAATGGGACCTAGTATATGTAACTAAGGTTTGGAAAAATAATTTTTTTAAATTAATATTGAATTTTTGATTGGATTTTTTGAATTAAATATGCTAGTAAAATTTATAAAATTGTTATAAAATTACTAGAAAAATACTGGGACCTAGTATTGGCAACTAGGGTTCGAAAGAAAAATATTTTAAAATTTACTACTAAATTTTAAAATTTGAAATGAATTTACGTTTTTAATATTAAATTAAAAATTCATAAATATATAGGAAAAATCAGATAAGATTTTACCCTATGGGTTTTAAGGTTTGTGTGCACAAATGAAGTAAGTTGGGTTCACCATATGTTTTAAATTTTTTGGAAATATTAGGGTTTTATTCCTAATTTAGTTAAAAGGTCTGGATTAATAAATAAATAAATAATATAAAATAAATGAGCTACTAATTTATGAAATTTAATTACAATTTGACCTTTTCTAAAAATAGTAATGAAAGAGAGAAAATTAAACTTATCTTATTTTGTATTGATTCAACTAAGACAAGGTTTGATATTCACTATTCAGGTTTGGGAAACTATCGTAAACAAGATTTTGGCTTTTGTTTTTGATTAGATAGGAATTATAAAAGTGTAAAAGAGTGGAACTAACACTTTATTACTTATCTAGTTATATTTTCTTGAGGAGATAAGATTTCTAAGTTTTATTCAGCAGGTCTATGTGACACTGTCTCTAAATTTTTGAAACCTCACTGTTAGTCGTGCTCCCTACAGAGCTAATTTTATTTTTTTCTATTCCTTCAATGCAATTGAAAAAAACTTTGGAAAATAGGGAAAAGGTCTTAGTGTGTTTAAGATTCATTGGACATGTTGCCTACATACCAATACTCTGAGGAGGGATCAAACCATATGTAGTTCTCACTTTAACAGTGTATTGTGCAATAGTGAATGAAATTGTAAGAAATGCAAAAAGTAGGTGTGCTTGAAATGATTATGAGCTTTTATAAGGACTTGAATTAGATTTAAAGTGTATAATATGGATGTATGCAAAGAATAGGGAAGATTTATTGAGTGTTATTGCTTGTATTCTTGCTTGTTTGAGTGATATTTGTCAACCCTTTCCAAATGATCTTGGAATGGGGTTTTATAGGGGTCTATTGGTCATGGATTGAATTTGATCACATTAGGCCGATAATGAAAAGGATGGGAAACTAAAAAAAATTACCATTGGGGTCATAAATTAGATTGAATAACAATGTTGAAAGTGGACAATAGTGGCACTGATGCTCCTATCTTAGTTAGGTGCTATTGTCCTAGGTAGACGGGACCTAGGGGATGGATTGGTCATGAAAAGGGGGTCCGATATTAGCTAGGGTCAAGTATAGAAGGCTACGTATGACTAGGAATTAGTGAAAACAAGCCTATGAAGGTCATGATAACAAGCAAGAGGGACCTAAGGGTTGGGTGTCATTAGTCATGCTCAAGTTACCATTTTCTACATTTTATATGATTACAATTATTGAGATGTTAATAAATATTTTATTGTTATTAATTCCATTATGGTTTCTTATGCCTTTGAATTAGTGACATTATTTTCTTACATAATACTACTTTTTACATGATAAATCATATTTTTTTAGTCATTAGTGGAATTACTAAGGATTACACACATATTATCTAATTTATGGCTATGGTTAAAGAGGATAGGGACAAGTATAACTAAGAAACAATAATACATGGGTATTATCCTATGTAAACATGATTTTTTACCATCACACACAACTAACCTATAACTACCCTAGTTCCCCATATCTACACCTTAGGTGAGCATGCAAGATTCCCTTACATGATATGTTGATAAAGGATTCAATTGATTAACTATTGGAGAGTGTGAAGGGACCAATGTGCTTAGACTTGAATAAACTACCAATATTTTGGATCTATTGAGAGGACAAGTAACATTTTGTTTTTATGATGGTAGCTGGGAGAGAACTAAGGCCAAAGGGAAAAATATCTAAAAACTAAGGATACGAAGCCCCAAAGCTATTAATAAAGTTGATTAAATCATCGTGAAAAACCTAAAGGCTATGAATATGAATTCCATAAGAATTATTTTATTTTTTATGGGTAATTTGAATCAATTTTTTTGAAAATATTTGGCTTCCCTTCTTAAGAGATCATAAGAAAATTAATGACCTTTAAGTAGTAGGTTGGGAGATTAAGAAGTGTGATGACTACGTGAAATAATCATGTAGGAAATGACTCAAGGGGTTATTTCTCTCTATCAAACATATATGGGTAGATGTTATTAAATGTAATAAAATATGTGAGCATATCATAGTATATTCATGCATGGAAAATAACCAAAGAAAAGGAAGAACTAACTCAGAGATGACAAGCACAATCCTACCTCGAATAAATCGGTAATATCATAGGGGAAGAGAATACTCAGTGGAGTTATTCACCTAGAGTATCATAGGAATTAGAGGATAAAACTATGTGGTGAGGGAAGGATAGGATACATCTGATCTCCACATTATTACCCATAGTAGTGTTTTCTTAGATCTATCTCAATGTTAAAGGGGAGTCTAGAGGGGAGGTGGTGTTTTAAGGGTGTTAGGCATCCATCCTGAATAGATGACTAGAGATATATAGGATATTCCTCAGTTTTGAGTAAAATCTAAGTGTAAACTCTAATAAAGAAGTGCACAATAAAAAACAAATGATTGGGTTAATCCCACACACCTAAACCAAAATAACCTAACTTGAAGAGGCATGAATAAGTTGTGAGTATGTTGAAGATATTGAAATAGCCATCATGTGAGTAGAGCAAAAGAGCAGAGGAAGAATACGAGTGTATTGAAAGATCAATAAAAAGGCACATGGTGAGATGGTAGGAAGATCCATCAAGAATTAGTGACTTATGGGTGACATGCATGCACCCTATAAAAAAATAACTAGAACCATCTTAGAGGAGACTTAGCGAGAAATAAAAGAGGGGGCATATACTACAAAATGTAGAGTACAACATGGATATGAAATATCCTGAATAAAACCCATTGTAAGGAGGAAGGGATTGAGCCAATGTGTAATATTTCTTTACATAGATATTGAGAGGGTGTGGACCCATCATTCTAAGATAAACCATGAAAAAATGTGTAATCCTATTCTTGTTTCTAAAAAATGAGTAGCATCTCATTAAGAGTCATGTAACACAAAGGATTTTTTAAAAGGTTAAAAACAAATGAACTGATTTCTTATGGTGAAAATTTACACATAGTTGGATTGAATAAGGAAAGCAAGAAAGAGATTATTTTGTTGTTCAAGGATGGACAACTGGTTTAGTGTTGGGTGATGTTGACCCTAGAAATTGGGCAAATCTAAACTTAGGATAAAGTTATTAATTTCATGACAAATGAGTATAGAAAAGTGCTAAATATCCAAAGAGTGGTGTGTACAATAAAAACCTATGACACATGTGCATGACCTATAATGGACTACTAGAAATATAAGAATGAGCCATTAGAGATTGTATCTATGTACATTAAATGAAAAAAATAGAAAGATCAAGATAGAATCCATTATGTGAATCTAGGAATTGTATTAGAGATCATTGGGATATATGGTGGGATTTAAGATTGACATTAGTTTTTAACATGAAGTTAAGAAATGACAATAGGAGATGATAGTAGATAAGCTTGAGTAATCCAATGCATTAACTACTAAATGGATAACACAACACAATAACTGCTATGTAATTATAGCTAGTGGTAGAAAGGGATTTTAGAAGACAATAAAAGGAAAACACATAAGAATAAAAAAAAGAGAAGGGATACCATAGGTAAATGATGTCAAATTGTGTTTAGAGATTACTAATAGCTAGAGCCCTATCTTAGAAAGAGGTAGAACTAGTAGTGGAATTTGTAGTATTGTAAACCATGAATTATTATATATTATTGACATGTTAATCAATAAAGTTATGTTATTAATTCCATGATGTGTAATTATGCCTTTGAAAGAATGAAATTATCATCTTAGTTAAGATTGTCAGCTACTTGTTAAATCATGATTTACTAGTCATTAGTGGAATTACTAGGGAGTTCACACCTTTAAGGTATTTTATGGACATGGTTCAAGAGGATAAGGCCAAGAATAATATAGATATGAACATGCATGATTAGTAGCCAATGGGAACATGTTTTCGATCCATCACATGCAACTAACCCTAATCAATCCTGATTCCCTCTCGCAACACATTAGGTGAGTGCACAAGGTTTTATTTCATGATATACTGATGTGAGAGTTGATTTATTAAATTATGGAGAGTTTGGATGGACAAATGCACTTATAATATAGAGTATGTTCACAAATTTGGGGGATAAAAAGTGGCCTACCCATGGACATGATTTTTCTAAAATTTATAAAATTTTAACTTCTTTAGATATTTTGAGATATCTACACTCCAAATTTGAAGATGGTGTAAAAACATGAAATGTCGAATTTAGAGTTTAGTTTCCAAAACACTATTTTTAAAAAAAATTGGTTAAGTATAACTAGGTCAAACATCTAAAATTTGAAGAGAAACTCCAATTTTTTCAGAAAACATTGTAGATAGACGGCCGTGACATGTACTATTTTTTTAACATCATTTAATATTATTTGAAATCCTTTGCAAAAAATTAGATAAACTCTTGTAATAAGTCACCTATATTTTTTTTGTATTTTTTCAATGAATACTTATTTTTATGAATTTTTCAAGTAAATAGATCCTAAAAACTAACAAAGAAATGAATAGTCATCCATGAGTCAGGCATAACTACCTCAAAAAAATGAAAATCTATTTTTTTTAATGTGTGTATAATTAAGCTACCTACATCACCATATAATTTATTTTTCACATGGATCAACAAAACAAAAACTACATGAACATGTATCAGTATGTATGTTTGTAGTATGTAGTGGCCTAAAAAAGGCATAGTTATAAATAAATATAGCTTGAAACCTTTAATTAATCCAAAAAATATATGAATCATATTTTTGGAAAGAAGAGAGAATTCTCATCATGATGGTATCAAGTTTTTGAATTTTCATGTTGAAATTCTTAGTGTATTTGGAAATCAAAGTTGAAATTTATTATTTATTTTCATAGCTTTCAATAATCG
>JARHVA010010187.1:202500-206858 GCA_037957365.1 Torreya grandis
ATAGATAATGATCCAATTGATGATAATGAATTAAGAAATGATGAAATTGACTATAATAAATTGAATAATGTTGCAATTAACCATGATGAAATTGACCTTAATGAAATTAATAATAATGAATTAGTTAATGTTGGAAGTTCACATTCAAAGTTCCAAGTTTTTTATTTTGTTGATGACGAGTTTATGTATGATGTTCCACCCCCCATAAATGAAGAAAATTTGATGGAAAAAAATAATGATGAAATTAACCATAAAAAAAATTCATGGAAACATATAATGAAGAAATTAACAATGGAGAATTTAATGTCATCCCACCTCTTAACAATGAAAGTAATAATGGGTTTGAAACACCCTATCAACAAATTCCACCATTACCAACATGTCCAAGAATTGTGTGTAGAAAAAACAAGTACTTAATTGAATTCAATGAAAATAGTTTAAAAAAATGCATAAAAAAATGTCTGATCACCATTCAAGAAGACTGGCTCAACAAATTTGCGATGCTTTCTTTCATAATTTTGAGTATGATAGTCAAAGATGTTAATTATTTGTTTCATTGATAAAATTGATTAAGATGAGACTTATAATGTACAAATTAGGACTAAGAACATCTAACATGGATGATGAAAATAATAAAATTGTAAAAAATCTACATGATGCATATCATAACGTAGGCTTGAGATCATGAAATAAAGATTGGAATGTTTCCCATTGTATAATGACAACTTGTGTATTAAGTTTTGAAATAATGAAAAAATTATTGATTTCAAAAAACAAGCTGAACACTTGATATAAATAGAAAAACATTAATGAAAGCAATTGCAAGACATGAAAGACTTAATGAACTTAATACCAATGATCTCTAGGAATTCTCTAGTATACTTCCATGAAAGTACATGGCTATAGCTGATACTTTCAAAGAGTTACTTGCTCAATTTTGGAAAGATAATACAAGAGTTTTGCCTAATGTAAGGGATGTTGTGAAAAGAAGAGTTGGCTCTCATAACTGTGAACCACATCCAAAACATTTATTTGATATTAATCAAACACAATTGTACTTTAATTTTTTTGAAAAACATCTAAAAATTTAAATTTTTCAAAGATATTTTGAGATGGAAAAAACCTTTTTATGTTAAAACAAATCACACATGCACCACTTGTTGTAAACAACATGTTGAATTTTCAATGTACTATGATGTTTTTTGCTATATTCATTGTAATTTGCATACTAAATTTTTTTAGGAGTGTGGCATTGAATTTCCACCAAAATTAGCCAAGGAATTTATTCCAACTATATTTTTCAAAAGACTAGATGGGAAATTATTTTAAAACAAATCATGCTTAAATAGAAATTACAACATTTGTGGTAGGTTGCCAAATTTAGAAAAATGTATCCATGAGGAGATTAAAAGTGTAATTAGATAGGAATTAGTTGGTGTAAGCAAATATAAATGAGTCACTTATCAAGTAAAATATGGTAATTATTACAAAAAAGATACCTATTTCAGAATTTTTGGTCAAATTTAGGGAGAAGATTGTTTATGACTATGAAAGGCACACACATAGGGATAGATGGTTGGATGAACATTTAAATAAATGTAAAGATACATTCCCACTTGGATATATTGTTTTATTAGTTGATTTTTTATATAATTACACATTCAAACCCCAAATGGAAGTTCAATCATAGTATTAATACTCATCATAAGTTGCCATATTTATGCAAATAACATTCATGCATGTACCTAATAGTACATAGCAACAATGAAAAAATATTAATGGAATAATATTTATATATCATCAATGACATATCACATTGTTCAAAGTATGTGTAAAGTTGTTTTTAGAAGTTCTATGAATAGTTGAGTTAAAGGAACATTACTTTCAATCAATATTACATTTGGTAAAACAATTGCACATCGTAATTCAAAAATGCATAGATGTTTTATTGGTTAAGTAGTATGAACATTACCATAGGTGTAAAACACATTTGGATTTTTATCAAGGTTTTCCATGGAAAAGGGGAGCATGATGATGATAGAACATGTGTAAAAATAGCTACTGCAAGGGAGTAGTTAAAATTTGAAGAGGTTGTTCATTTGACAGCTGTAAAAATTGAAGTTGAATGGTGTAATAAGAACATGTGTCATGATGCTCAACCAAATTTTACTATTCTTAGACATTTTTGGTTAATAGAGGAAGAACACTAGGAAGTATGATTATTGTATGACTCTAATGGGTTGAAGTAACCTCCACCTATTTTATATCTCAAATGCAAGTTTTTGGACTGTTCATACAAGACACTTGGCATGTTTTTATTCTACATGTGTGGACTCTATTTAGAATGAGTTTGAGTAATAAAAGTGGATGGATGATTGGAGTTCTAAACCTCTAATTCTGATCAACACATATCAGGTTCCAACAACATTTTAAATTATATATATGACATCATTAGATGACTTTGACCATGTATCTAATCTAATGTAGCTAGGTAGAATATTTTTCATTATGTATAATTTATTCTCATTATTTAGATATCTTCATATTGTCACTAAAAATGATTTTTTGTGATGTACAAGGCAATTTTTTACTATTATTTTAGATGAGGATAATGAAGAAGGCACTTATTACTACTTGCGTCAGTGTGTATAGAAAAAGAATAAATTGACTTCCCCAGTTACAGATGGAGAAAACATTGACTATCCCACTGGGTCAATGGTAGTCACTGGAACTTGGTTTCTATGATATCCTATAAAAAATTTAGATCAATGGTTGTTTGAAGAGTTTGAAACACATAGGAAGATACTTCAGTATTTAAATTTTATTCTTGCAACAAATATTCAATTATAAAAATATCATGGGAGGCTATTAAATAGGAAACTATGGAAAGTTCAGGAGTCATATCATGAACCTATTCATGATACTATCTAGGTTAGAGCATATCATAGTAGTTCATTGGATTGAAATACAGAGGTATGTTAAATTTTCAAATGTATATGTAATCAAATTTTACAAAATGTTTTTCATTTTATAGGTAGTACATATATGTATTTCATTTTTAATTGCTTACTAATAATTCTTTGTAGGTTACTGGTGCCAGATAACTTCCACCTTCATGTGGTTGACACTGTCAGTAAAGAATTATATATTCTTAAAACTAAGAAAATCTTAGGTTTTACTTGTTTTTTAATTTAAGGTGTAATTAGAGGGATTAAGTAGGTACATGAGGGATTTGATGATACAAAAAAATGACTTAAAGTTTTCATTTTATACATGTTTAAACTTAGGTTAAAAAATTACATTTTTATTGTATTGGGAAGGGTGTTATTGAGGTCAGAATGGGTGGTGGGTTTATCGATTCAGCCTAATGGGAGTCTAAAAACTTGGTCCCAGAGGTTATTCACCCCCCAGACATGTTGGTAATGTCAGGTTTCACCCATGAAGCATCAGAACTAGAGTTTTACAGCCACACCTTCAACATTGACAACATTTGTTGTTTAGTGTTTTTATTCTCTAGAACGGTAGTGAAAATGCACTTCTAGGTGGATTCAAACATCATGGTATCAAAATAACATTTAATGTGTGTGTGTGTGTGTGTGTGTGTGTGTGTGTGTGTGTGTGTGTGTGTGTGTGTGTGTGTGTGTGTGTGTGTGTGTGTGTGTGTGTGTGTGTGTGTGTGTGTGTGTGTGTGACTAAAGTGATATATTTATAGGTGGAGGTCTTGAAGGTAGAATGCTAGTTGGAGCTTGAGAAGTTGCTTGTTCATTAACAAAAACATGCATTTTTAAACCCATCACTACAACTTGTCTACTAGATTGATATCAAATATTCCACCTGAGTGTTCCAAAATATGATTATATATTAATTAGGTACATGAGGGGTCTGATGTTTCATATAAATGAATTAAATTTTTTGTTTTATGCATGTTTGAATTTAAGCTAAAAAATTGCATTTTTCTTGTATTGGGAAGGGTGTTCTTGAGGCCAAAATGGGTGGTGGGTTTATCAATCAGCCTAATGGGAGGACAATAATCTCATCCTATATTTTATCCACCCCTTGGATGTGCTGGTAGTGTTATTTTTCACTCATGAAGCATTGTATCTAGAGTTCTACAACCATAACTTCAACTTTGAGAACATTTATTGTCAGTGTTTCTACTCTCTAAAACGATACTGAAAATGCACTTTCAAGTGGATTCAAATGCCATGGTAGCACAATAATATGTAATTTTTATATCTATATGTGACCAAAGTCATATATTTTTAGATGGATGTCTCAAAGGTATAAATTCTAGTTGGAGCTCGAGAAGTTGCTTGTTCATTTTGCATTTTTGGACACGTCACTACAACTTATCTAAT
>JARHVA010010188.1:0-5000 GCA_037957365.1 Torreya grandis
TATAAGTAATAAATACTAAATGAGCGTGGAAAACATGATTCCAAATCATGCCCCTACTAAATTTGAGAACTATGAAAAATAAGGAAAACATGATTCCCAAGCATGCCCCAACTAATATTACCCCCTCTTTGAGGTGAAGGTAAAATAAGATTTAGGAGTTACCTCACCTAAAAAGGGTAAGAAAACTATACAGTATATGAATGTAAACCATATAACATATAATAAGAACATGTCTAGGTTAATCTATCATTGAAGCACATATATCTAATCTGATCATATGTAGAACTAAGATACATTATAGATATCATGAATGTGTGTGTGTGTGTGTGTGTGTGTGTGTGTGTGTGTGTGTGTGTGTGTGTGTGTGTCTGCACACACACAAACACACACACACACACACACACACACACACACACACACACACACACACACACACACACACACACACACACACACACACACACACACACACACACACACACACACACACATATTAATAATACAAGGCCAACAAGTAAATGAACATATACACACAATATCACTCAAAATCAAGTCAACAAGTAATGGTTTAAAGAGACTAAAAATAAGGGGCATGTTCAAATGCCACATAATTTAAGGGACATGACTTAGTTGAATGTCCATGAAAATAAGAATGACATATTTAAATTTACATACCAAAAAATTGGAATGATTTAAATGTCAAATAAATCATACATAGGCATGGGGCCTACAAGCAAATGAGCATATTCAAATTGTTGAACAAGCAAGGCAAGACACTCAATGAAGTACATAAAGTAAAACATAAGAAAACAACATAAACATGTCATAATGGCCCATGGATCCAATGTGTTAGAAAATTATTTCAAGTGTATAACATATGAATTACCTTGTGTAAGATATAACCATGGATAATAGGCATGTGTAAATACATATGTAAGCTCAAACATAATAGTGTAGAGTGATCATAAATTTAGATAACCTATGTGTATCAAGATAGAAGAAGTGGATTCCCATAATGTCCATATGACATGAGTAGAGGGAAAGCCCAACATCCAAAATTTGAGTGTATCATGTATATGTGTATGTTTATATCACACCCAATGTTTAAGTGTGAGACATATGTGTATGTAAGAGTAACTGAGTATGTGGTCCATCATTATGGAAGTACCACATGGATGACAAGGAGATAATAGAATATGTAAGTGAAAAATTTCTTTTTGATTTTTTTGATTTTTTTGATTTTTTTGTAATTTTTGGATCAATTTTAATCAAGTAGGTCCTTATCCTCAAAAGGCAGTGTGTCACCTAAAAAGGATTTTTATGATTTGTTTATATTCGTGTAGTGCTAAAACCTTAATTTTTCTATGTAATGGTTTTATTATAGCCAATTGTGTAGGTAAATGCTCATTTCCATCATGATGAATGCAAATTGGTGTACCCATATTATCAAAAAATTACACACATGTCTATAGGATCTAGTTTAGCATTCCACTCAACTAGCTAATTTTGTCCAAAATTTAGCTTTAAATGTGGTTCACATTAAGTTATCCATATTGTTAAAAGATAAACATGTGAGCCAAAATAAATGGGTAATCAAATTTATCCTCAAAATTTAAGATCTAATGGAGAGTATGTTACCTCATCGATAGTATGTCATAATCATGCTAGAAAAGTGGTACCACAAATGATATCCCCCTTGTTTGTATCAAATTAGATATTATGACAATATACCCCATTAATATAAGAAATAATAGTTAAATATTCATGATTTTTTCTCTTTGAGGGATGTTTATCATATCAAAGATAGGAAGGATCTAGCCTTTTTCCTATTGTGGGCATAATATGTATGTGTCTTTCACTCTTATATTGTTGGATAATTTTTTTCAATTTCACACAATAATTGGTAGTGTGGCCAATGATCTAATGATAACTATAGTATGGTACTCCCTTTATGGGTATAAGTTTACTACTAGATCTATGTTGAGTAGAATGTAAACAAATCATATTATGTTTAAGTAACAAAGATGAGATTATATTGGTAGTCTCTTATTGTGGCATGATTTCTAAACTTAGTTGTGAAGGTTTTAGGGAAGTATCCACATAGTTCACATGATTTACTTGCATTTTCACATTATAAATTTAACTTAATGCTTTTAACCAAGAGGTATGTATGAAATAACATGAATTTACATGCTCATTAGCTTCTTTTGTTTTTCCCTTATCTACATTCAATGTTGTCATTTTTACAACTAGAATTACCCTATATGTGCTAGGACCCAAAGGTTCAAATAAGTTATGTGATAAGTGATCTAGTGGATCAAATTTTAAATTTCACATTTTCTCATCTACCATATCATAGTTTTTATTAACAATATTAACATAATAATTTGAAACATGGCCATCATGTTGTCTAGTATTAACCAATAAAGAAAGCTCAAATGTGGTGGTTCTTATATGTTGATTTATTTTTTGGTAATGGGTCCTTATCTTTATGAATATGTGTGGATCTTAGGGCTTACTTCCTTATTTTTATCTAGAGATATTATAGTTATCTTACCTATGTCATACTTATGCATACGTTCAAGAAGAATGGATTGCTTATGTGTTACTACTATAGGGATGCTTTTAGATTCAAAATTTATCATTTAAACTTTTTAGAAACACTCATAATTGGTAGTCATGGATAATAAGGTCCCTTCATTTATGAATTTGGCACATTAATGAAGTATAGAGGGGATAAATCCCATTAAATGTATCCAAGGTCTACCCAAAAGTACATTATAATGTAAATATTGAAATACGACCTTGAAAAGTAATGGAAATCATTTTTAGTCCTAAGGTCACATTGAATGCAGTTTGTCCAATTAGAGGGATATGTGAATTGTCAAACCCTTTTATATACATAACGGTGATTTAAATAAGAGTTGTGTTGATACACATGGTTTTTAAGAATTACAAGCTAAAAATGTTTAGGCCCGATCCATTATCAATGAACACTCTTTTGATACCTTTATTTTGTATTGTTACATATAGGAATAAAGGAAAATTTTGGTCAATAACATCTTTGTATGTTAAATATGTTTCTTCAAATGTGATGATTTTTTCATTATTATTAAGATCTAGAATAATATTCATATAATAAATAGGCTCAATATTAAATATACATGTGTTTCATGAAATGTTTCATATAAGATATCTTTATAAACACTAGATTGATTTATAAGCTCAATGATTAAAATCTTAGCATGTGTATTATTCAGTTGGTTAATATTGTCATATCCTTTGGATTTTAGTATAATCCTAGGTCTAGGTGGCACTTGTTGTGTATTAATAGGTGGCATAATGGGTTTGGAAACCTTACCTCTTCAAGTAGTAACAACATGGAACACAAAATACAATATAAGCAATGGGTGAATAGTGGGAGTGGTATGGTAGATATTATTTTAATAATACATAGTAGGATAAAAGGTTAAGAGTGTGTTTTTTGTCATCTAGATATTGGCTCTATAACATTGTAAAATGAATTTTGAAAAGAGATTAAATTTTGTGTTTTCTTTAAAATCTTCTCATTATTGGTAAGTGTTTGATTATAATATTTTACAAGGAAAGTGATGTATCAAACTAAAATAACTATGACATATTGGAATTTTAAAAATGGATAGTTGATGCATTTATGCTGCACATATGTTATGACATTCAAGGGTCAACAAAATAGAAAAATAAAAAAACCCTAAGTGACTTAGGGTTTGATGTTCAAATATCAAGCTCACCAAATGTATAAACCTAAAATTAAATGTGTAAGATGTTTTAATTTTAATCTTAAGGTTAATAATATAGAAATTAAATGGGATAAGGGTGATAATTTGATCTATAGTAGGATAATTAAATGTTAAACTCAAATATAAATATACATTGAATTTGTTATGTTGGGATAGTTAAAAATATGGAAAGTAGAACTAGGATAGATATAGAAATTTTAAAAAAAAGGTAATTATCTTGTTATGATGATAATGTAGTTATAGATATGTAATAGACTAAAATCAAGTAGGAAGACAATTTTGGAATAGTTGTTAGATTCTAGATCTAGTGCCTCTAGATACCTAGATAATTACATCAATCTTAGATGGTTATGTTGATGCTACTATCTAAGTTAGATGATATTATCATATATGAAATATATAGTGAAACATAATGTGAACAATTGAATACTTCTATATATGTATTTTACTTCATTCTGGTGTATTTAGATTTAGGTCATGGACTGTCACTCCTTATGAAAGGGCAAAACCCTAAATTTCCATCTTTAATGTGAGCTTGGGTAGAAATGGGTTAGTGGGCACATGGTGTCAGGATAAACCTAATGACTCCATTCTTAAAGGGTAATACATACATAACCAATACTCTAAAGAGGGTCTTAGATTGATGTATTTCTCCCCTAAGTATTGGCTTATGTGTGAATCATGTAATATGTGTCAAGAAAGTACAATGGTGACCTAGCTTATAACTCAAAAAATTAGGCTCTTGGGTTTCTCCTTTAGTAATTCAAACATGTAGATGTGTGTTCCCTATGAATGGTTAAAAAATATGAATAAATAGGGAAGATTTAGTAAATTTAATGCTCTTTGAATGTTCTTTGGTCTGATTGATAGGGTTTATAGGTATGAATGAATGAGGGTTGATATTACATTTATATCAATCCTTTTGGAGTAAAACCTCAAACTACAAAACTTAGGTTGACCATTGGAATATGTTTCATTTGAAAATTAGATGAATTTATGGCATTTAAAACTTACATCAAGGTAGGACAATAACCTCGATAATACTATCTATCTCAAAAATTAATGTCTAGGTAGTATCATAATAATTATTGGATAAAAACTTGTAGAGGTTTAAGATAAGTATATTTTAAGCATTCTAGGCAAGATAAAATATGTGTGTCACCAATATTAGACTTTTAGTACTAATAAATAGGCCAAAGAACACAATATAGAGTAGATTTG